>OX326956.1:35650605-35917381 GCA_946800325.1 Luzula sylvatica | reverse complement strand
ATAGTTTAGATATATATACATATATAAACATATATATTTATATAATATTTGTTTTCTTGATAATCATAAAAAACATATAACAGGAAAAAGTAGAAATGAAAAATTATTATACTAACAATGGTGTCTTGTCTTCGTGCTATTAATAGCGGCCTAGCCGGACTATCTATCTATCTATCTATCTATATATATATATATATATATATATATATATATATATATTGACTATTACAAGGTGAAGTTTTTTGTCTTATTTTCAATGAAAGCGACAGAAAGTTCAAAAATCACAATGTACATGACATACATACTCAAGTATCATTATTATAATTTTTTTTGCATTGACCACAAAACGTTTTTCTTCGTGCTAACAACAAAATATGGAGGTCAAAATTAAATGAAAGCAAGTAGTTGTTGAAAATAGAACATAACAAAACCTTTTTCTTCATCAAGTATGGCTAGAAACCCCTCAATCATATATATCAAAGGGTGAAGAAATTTCAGGCAATAAAAAAAATCTTAGAGTTGGATTTTTATTAGGCCATTTAAATTTCTTTTAAGATCAATGATTTGAATTTTAACAGTTTCAACTTTTCAAATAAAAAAAACAATGAAAAGATAAATTGAAATAAGGTACCAGGACATCGGCTAAGAAAAATTATGCAATTAAACACCTGAAATTGAAATATTAATAATTATCAAAGGGTGAAGAAATTTCAGGCAAAATATCTTGAATTCGGTTATTACAAATTAATCTCTCATTCTTTTCAAAATTACATTTCTAAAGCAAAATGAGGAAGTGTTTATCATAGTTGAGTTACAGCTTGGCTTGAACACAATGCATCTTGACATGCTTTTCTGCAAATTCGTCCATAATTTTTTGCACGTTCATCTTTTTCATGATGAGCCGCGTTCGGGGAGTCCGTTGTTATTTTCCCCGTTCTGGACCACTTCGTAAATGCCGCACACTCCCAATTCTGCAGATAAATTGATTTGTATTCTTTCGCATCCACTTTGATCACCTGAACTATACGAATCAGTAGAAACAACATATGAATCAATCCAAATAGTAAATCAAACTCGAATTAAACTCATGTTTTTATGTAGGATTCAAATGATTCAATCAGAACTTGATTTGTTGAAACGTACCTGAAGTGACGCATGACAGATCCATTTTGATGATCTCATGAGCCAAAACCAATGCAGGTCGTCCCGTCTCCGGCTGAATCGTTCGTCTTACTCGCAACCCAAAGAAGAAAATTGAATTTGAGTTAACAAAATGTACCTAGCGAATTAAGGTCGCGCCGAAATCAGCAAGAAATGGACAAAATATTGTAAATATTCCTGCTGCAGCCCCGTTGCCCTTTTCAGCATGAGAAAACCTGTTGCAACCGTGTTGTCTTTTTCAGCGCGAAAAAACCTACTGCAGCCGCATTGCCCTTTTTAGCACGAAAAATTCCTGCAAAAATCGACAAATCGCTGTAAAAATTTCATCATGAGAATCTGATTGAACAATTTACAAAAAAAAAGTTAAACAGAAAACGAAATAAAAAATCTCTACGTCGTGTTTGAATCACGAACAAAACAGCACATTAAAGAGTGACGAAATCAGAATTTTTTGTGAGCTTTTTCGTATATGTCCCTTGAAATACCGTTCAAATCTAAATGGTATATAACCGGCGTAACTCCTTTTCTTCACCGACGACCTGAGACCGCCGTAACTGACGACCTGCAACCAGCGTGATGTAAGTTCTCGTGCTCAGTCACGTACCATTTGTCCTCTGTCCTCGCTTGCCGCCTCGTCGCTTATGTGAAGTAGCTCGTCAAGCGAAGGCCCGGCCCTGGGCCAAAGCCCAGTTGGCCCGGGTCACAGGCCTCCATTTCCCATAGACCTCCCTTTTTTACATATAAATCAATTATACCTATTACTAATCCGACCCGTTAAATCTTATTTACACCGGATCTTCTTGTGCAAGGATCCGGATCCATTACCTCAATCCTGCACGCTCCTAGAATAGGCAAACGAAATCCTACTTTCGTGCTCGACGACTGAAGCGACCTGCGACGCGACTGAAGCGACCGGAAACCTGCAGCTACACGCACGCGAGGCCACCACGACAGGAGCCCAGGAGACTACTCCCCTCTTCGAGTTCACACGCTTCAGCTCCTCTTGGTCTCTTCATCATTTTTTTCGCTGCGGCAGTGATTTTCGTCGGGTTTTTCGTCAATTTCGTGAAATTTCGTCAATCTTCGCAGCGTGCGGCACTCTCCTCTTCAAATTGCTCTTCAATTTCGTGTAATTTCTCTTTAATTTCTGTTTGGTTGAATCAATTTTTGTTGCAATTTCTTTAAATTCTGTAATTGAAAATTGAAAGATATATCATGCAATTTCTTGTTATTTCTGTAAATTCTCTTCGATATGCTCTGTAAATTATAAATACAAGAGAATTTCTGTAATTTATGTTGCAATTTCGAGCCATTTTTTCAATCTCAGAATTTCTGTAAGTGTGTCTTGAAGTGTGTACTGAAGTGGTACTGAAGTGTGTTTTTCGATATGCAATTTTCCAATTTTTCGAGCCAATTTATCATGCAATTTTCCAATTTTTCGATATGCTCTGTAATTTATGTTGCAATTTCTTGTTATATATTTTTACTTAGTGGTACTGAAGTGTGTTTTTCAATTCAAGAAGAAGAACATTCTGGGGATTTCGTCTTGTGGGCAGTTGGTTTCCTCCACAAGGTTTTATTTCATTATTGTGTATTTTATACCATTTCATAATAAAAGTTTCAATACAATTTCATCAATAATAATTTCATAATAAAAGTTTCAATACAACTGTCATGGCTTAATTTCGTCAATAATAATTTCTGGGACAATACAATTGTCATGGCTTAATTTCATCAATACAATTGTCAATACAATTTATGTTGCTCTCTGTGACTCTGTACAATGAATTGGAAATGTTGTACAATGAATTGGAAATACAATTGTAGGTATAATTATTATTTGTTAAATTGTTATGAGATTCTGAGAAACAAAAAAATTTAAGCCATTCTCTCTGTTCAATTCTCGAAGTTGAAATTAATAAAAAATTATCTTCGATCAACCATGTCACAAGAAAGATTAAATGAATTAGTTATATTATCAATTGAAAATGATTTCGCGCAAGAATTAGATTATGCATATTTAATTGATATATTTGCCTCCAAAAATGCGAGAAGAGCGATATTTAAATGAATACGTTAGTTATGTGTTTTGTAATATTTTGAACTCACTTTATTATTATGTATTTTGTTTTATATTAAATTTTTTTTTTTTTAAATGATATTATTTCGTAATTTCGAATTATCGTAACATCATGTCACGGGCCTCCGAAAACTCAGGACCGGGCCAGGTCAAGCGGTCCGCTTCGTTGCTTATGTGGAGTTGCTCATCAAGTGGCCCAGAGCGCACGCGAGAGAGAGAGAGAGAGAGAGAGAGAGAGAGAGAGAGAGAGTGGGGTGGGGGTGGGGTGGGTCTGAGATCGAGAGAGGGCGGGAAACGAGAGAGAGGAGGGGGTAGGGAGAGTATTAGGGTTTGGGGGGAATCGGACGGTGGTGGTGGGGTGGGGAGAATTCAAGACATGATTGGATAGAGGGCTGGATGGATGTGAGCGTGGCACGGGTGGGAGCACTTGTATTGAAAAATTAATAAGAGGGGAACTTTTAGGGGGGTTTTGAAGTAATCTAAAAGTTATGGGGTCTTTGACAAATCTCAAAAAAAAGTAAGAGATTTTTCAAGATTTTTTTTTAATTAAACGGACAATTAAATCACTAATCAAATCAATTAATGGTACTAATTGATCTCCATAACTTTTTCTTTTCACCCCATCAAGGGTGATGAAGTGAGATTTGGGGACCCAATATATAACCCTTATGGGATTCCAGTAAATAAGACAACTGTGTTTTGAGGGACTAATCGTTATCGAAGGACACTAATATAAGGCTCTATTTGGAAGCCCAATAAGAGCCCCAATAAGCCAGGCGTAAAAAAAGATTTAGGGGTAGTGTGTTATTCAACCTTAAATGGTGTTCGGTAGAATGATAGGAATAAAATTTGAATTTGAATAAATATTAAGAGAATACTCGCGCTACGCGGCGATGATGCTAATTATGATTTTCATCGTAATATAAATAAATATTATGATATTGACAGTATCATTTCATAATATAATTATTTGAACTAATTTGTCTATGATTATGTATAAGTTTTTCAATTATTTTACATTGTGATGGCAAAAAGTTTCATTTCTTAATCAAGTAATAACATTTATATTAATGTGATTGTATAATAATAATATATGAGGTATAACGTGATTTTACAAAAAAACATAACAACAAATATTATATCATTTTGTTCATAATATTCCATACAATATCAATTGTAAAATATAATAAATCACACAACATACGTAGTAACGTATCATTAATTATCAAGTACTAATAATTTGTTATTGATTCAAAATGCAATGTAAATTATAAATAATATCAAACTTAATAGTGAAAATAATTTAATAAATAATATAAAAAATATTTTATGTCATATGATTTTTGTTAATTTTATATTTTTAAAAATAATATTACTATTTTGTAAGTGCTTATAAATTTAAGATAAAATTTTGATGGATAAGATTTTTTTATTTCTATTATTTTTCAATGAAAATAATATTACATCTGTTTGATTAAAAACACAAATATAATCAACTTATTTTTATATGATATTAGTATAGTTGTAGTTTCTAAAAATAAATATTAATATTTAAAATTCTATTATGTAAATAAAATAATTAAAATTATATTTTCTAAAAATGCAATTTTTGCATTGTATTTTTTTACATAATATGTTTACAAATTCAAATTATGGAAAATGGTATGTATGAACTATGCTAATATGGATGTCAAAATAAAGAAAAAATTGAAAAAAACATATTTGATGAATTTTTAAAATTAAAATTCTAAAAATAATACTACAATATGTTGTATGTTTATAATACTAGTTATCAAGTTATTGGTATTTCATATTTTAACTTTTTCATTTTCCATTGCATTCACATTTCATCATGTAAACTTATGTGAAATGATAAACTATTGAATAAAATTAGTCTAACATGAACCTAACCAATAAAAGTAGTCCATATCATTAATATACGATGATGTCACCTTCTAAAAATCCTTAAAACATAGTGTAAAATAAGGAACACTTAAATTACTACAAATAAAATATGTTTATAAAAAATCAATGATTAATTAATGGTCTAAATTTGGCCACATATCATAATCAAGTGTTAAAAAGAAAATGATGATGTTAAAAAGAAAGTGATGATGGCACAAGAAAATTGCACAAAGTTGGGTCCAAAATAAGGGTGTAGGTAAATTATATAATATCATTTACCAACTTATCATACAATAACAAAATAATTCGATCACATTGTATTGAAAGAAATCACAATATTTATGTTGTCCTATTATTATAATTATTATAACTTATGTATAAAGTTAGAAGAATTATTGCCATGAGATGAAGCCACATCATCAAAAAAATCACAACCATTCAATTTAGTTCAAATCTTTCTACACATCATCATGACCGTTCATTGCTCCCCGGACATGATCTACATGGACCGGGATATGCTTTAAACACATGGTCTATGTGAGCCGTGTCTAAACCAATAATCATTCCACCTTTCGTGCAATTACCCATAAGTTAACTTTTTCTTACCAAAATACCTTTCTATTAATATATGTACTATTTTAAAAAATTGTTATTTTTATTAATTTAAAAAAAGGAATAAAGAAGTTTTAGCATATAATAATAAAAAAAAATTATTATATGCTATATTTATATAATTTTAATATTTCATACATTATATATATTTGACTTTTCTATTTTTTTTCCTGAAATACTAACATAAAATAATAATAATAATAAACAGCAATATTAAAAAAATACCTTGCAAATATTAAAAAAATAAAATATCATGAAACTATTAAAAAAATACACAAAGAAGAATGTAAATAAAAAACTAGATGTTTAAACATATATTTTTCCATCACTATATTTTCAAGGTGTTTATTTATTGTTGTTTATTTTATTATTAACTTATGTTATCTTTTCATGAATAATAAATGAAATATTAAAATTATGTAAACACAACCTGTAATAAATTTTATTTTTTTATATCACTAAAGGCTAAAAAATATTTATGAATTTTCTTAAATTAATAAAAAAAAAAGTAACAAAAGTATTTTTTAATTACTACATATGAAAAATAAAAAGATATTTTAGCCAACAAAATTAAATATCATGCATGGTTAGTCTTAACTCTTAACTCGCATAGAGGATATTTCAAAATAAAACTTTGGCAGATGAGTTTTTTTGGAATTTTCAAAAGATAAGGATTTTTACAATATCCCTGACGCTTAGATTTTTTTTTCAAAATTTCTCACACCCGTTTACATTTCTTTCTCTTTATTATTTTTGGCGGCTTAACCTAACAAGACAAATAAGAGTGATGGGGGAGGCAATTTCTAAACTCGAGAGAATGGTGGGCGAGATCGAGACGGACGAAGAAAGAGAGCGATATTATGAATATAGAAAAGAGTGATGGAGACAATGAGAACGAGTTATTGTGAATGTTTAGATTTTGTTTTAATGTATGGCTTTTCATAATAGCATCTGCAATATAGCAAATAAAAAAATTTAAACAAAATAAAAAAGACATGATGACACCACGAGAAACTATACTCAATCACAATAACTATGTATATAAAAAACAAATACTCTAGAAATAAAACAAAAAAAGACGAAATTAAGATTAAAAAAAATTACATACAAAAAATGTTAAATAACGACAAACTCGAAAACTGCCGCGCATTTGCGGGGGAAAAAAAGCTAGTTATTATTATTACTATTGGCATGGGTCATCGAAGACAAATATGTATAGTTACCTATTATTATTACTAGGAGAATACTCTCGCTACGCGGCGAGGATGTTAATTATGTTTTTGAAGGGAATTATCCAACCCCGGGCCCGCGCAGCGGATATGAAGGCCCGGTCCGGTTCCCAAATCCCGAGATCACGCTTCGATATCGAGGGTACGATGCAAAGTAGGATAGACGATTACCAGCGTGAAATTGATCACGTACGACGAGTTGATCGCTCGCATCCTTCTCTTCTTCGATGTCACGTTGGTGACTAGCCCGTGCGACCCATACCACACGTCTCCCACCGTCTTGACACGTCTCCAGTTGTCTTCGTGCGTCCCATGCCCACACGCTTCCACATCCTTTCACTCCTTCGGTTTGATCACAACGAAGAGTCACAACTGTCGCTCCTCTACCCGTATCCACCGAGAGTCGTAGCACTTCGGGCGCGGGTGCAACTACCTAGGCGATGCACCGACGAACTTGCTTGATTGCTTTCGATTCTCTAGACGGAGAAAACTCTTTTCTCCTCTTTTCTCTTTCTCTCTTTCTCTTCGCACTCTTTCAACACTTTGATAAGAGTCTCTCTAATTTCTGGACAGAACTTATCTTGTCTAGATTAGACTGAATGGACTGATTATACTGAATGGAGGAGAGAGAGAAACATCATATTTATACTAAAATAGGATAAGGATTGGCTGAAAGGTTGTATATATCCAATATACACTTCCAGCAGCATGTTCGTTCGAACGCAACATACAGTTCGTTCGAACGCACAGCTTCTATCATGAGAATGTATAAAAATCCTTTTTATACCCGAAGAGGTCCGTTCGAACGAACACCATAGTTCGTTCGAACGTATACTCTCTGTCTCATTTCTGTGTTAATTCCATAATTACATTCGTAGTCAACCGCGTTCGAACGGACCCGATGGTTAGTTCGAACGAACCACTCTCTGGAACTTAACTTTGCACAATCATATTATGCATTTAATCAAACCCATGAACATCCATGTTCATATATCCTTATATGTATATTTTTACCGTCGATCCAAAACTGTATTTCCTTTAGTCTCCCACTCAGTTTCATATCTAACTAAAAGGTACTCATGCATATCATATATGCACTATAATAGAGAATATAGCCATGTATCAAATACATTAAGCTATGCACATCACATGTGCCAAAACTTGCAGTCAAGCCCGACATAGTACGACTCGTTGTGTGACCGTGTAGGTTCGTTTAATGAAGGCAGTAGGGTGTTTCCAAGGCACTACAAGCCCATGAGCGGGATCTAGTCACTCCATCATGGCTACCCATGTTAACACGAAAAATGATTGTGATCATTGTGCCTATCTCGAATAGCGGTTATTAGTTCTCTTGTTAGCGATATCCGTTAATCAAAAGGCATGGTTATAATCATCCTTATATTTTGATTAACTATATTTATTCCTCGATTCTGAATTGAGTTAACAATTTCAATCGATATTAACCATTAATATCATTGACTACGGCCGTTGTTTTCGTTAATCAATTCATCGAGCAGCCTAAGAGATATCTCTTCCTTTCGGAATAAACAATTCCTATCCTGAAGACTCATATTGAATTCCGTGTTTCGGACAATATCCAATAATGACCGTTTTGGCCCCTTGTTACGGAAGGCGTAAGGTCATATCAAAGCATTGTGTTATGCACGTAACGTATTCAATGGTCCCCTCAAGTGTGAAGAGCCTAATACCCTACTCGTCGCGAGTCCATCTATAATGACTAAACCATGTCATGGTCTCGCGGCTTTGGTCATATCCAATACATGTAACCTAACATATATCTACGTTCCCGATTCGACAAGCACCTTGTCCCATGATTAGCAAAACATAATCATCTCCACGGCAAACGTACTAGTGTACGTGTTCAGTCTATTATCTGATAATAGAAATGCTTCTCTCTTAAGCAAACTGACCCGCGGCTAGGGATGTTTAGAAATGAAACTTTAGGTGTGACGGTTTCGCTGCACATAATCATCGATCATGCCGACGTCCACACAAGCTCAAATCAGGGTTCATGTAATCATATTACACAACCCGCACACAGTTTTCATATAAGGTGAATGCATATTAATTTAAGTAAACAAAATTTTTAAAGGGATGCATTCATATGGATTAAGTTTTTGGGTGATACAACGTTTACCTAAGGGTGTCTCCATACCCATAATCTGCGAGGACTATCGTATTAAATAACTACACTCTACTCTCTTCTTTCTCCTCTTGGTATCTCCATACCCATAGTCATCGCATGACAGTCGCGCGACTAGAGAGAGCGGTTTTGTAAACAGGTCCGCATATTGCTGCTAGTGTTAATCTTCATAAGGTTTGGAACATTTCCAATACCTACGATCACATCTTTTCACAAAATTTCATGGATCAAATGAAATGTTCTGAGTATTGGCTAGAAGTGGTTGTCACCTCGATATTTTTGGCTTGTACTATTGCGTTTCACGCAATACACAACCATAAATCGATAACTCGTGACTACTCGAGTTTGGTCATGTATCCTTGATCCATACCGCTTGCGATTAATAACCGCAATATACTCGCCTCCGTAAATAGAATCATAAACTATTGGTCGTGTGGAACCTTTCCACATAACCGTGTTTTCTTTTAAGCAAAACATGTACACACTTTGTAATCGAAAGTCCTGCTACATATTTGGACGTGCTAAATATTTGGAAACTGCCGTTGTTATAACTCTTTATAACCAACACGTCCTCCACACCATTATAGATAAAATAAAATCCTGAATTCTTTCATAAAGTATCCAAAGACAAACTTCACCGCTATCAATACAAATCCCGATGGGTTTAAGTATACATAACCATTATGTATATATATGTATAACCATTATACATTCTCAAGAGTTAGTCTCATGTAATCACATTACATTCAAACTCGTGTGATTCCCTTGGATTTTATTGATGGTAAATTAGACGCTTCATCCGTACGACATACATCCACATACATATCATGGCATACACAATAGATTCTCACATCAAAATGTGAAGCATCGTATCATTTCTATTTTTGCGATGCTTGATGTCTCACATCGAGCCACAAAACATTTCTGCCATTCGACATTTCGATTTCACTCCTCCAAGGAGTTATATGTTGAAAACAATTTTCAACAATATGTCGATATACAAGTGCTAATATAGAACGAGGAACTTCTTAGATCTATCCTATAGATCTTCACGCTTAATTCATTAGCGGTCTCGCCTAAATCCTTTGTCGTTACAAAAAATATAATGCGGCTCCCCCTAACCTTCCTGTGTACACAAAGTTTCCATTCGTTCCGACAATGTTATAACAGTTTATAACTTCGTCAAAACGAATATTTCAATTCCGAGAAGCTTTCTCTAATCCATCATATGGATCGTTAAAGCTGCATGCATATCATATCCCCTGATTCTTATGAATCGACAAAACCGTAAGGTTGTGTCAAGTACACATCCTTTCATAATATTTCTGTGAAGAAATTCGGTTTTGATATCCATTTTGCCACATCACATAGTCATAATACGCCACCATGGCAAACAGAATTTCGAGAATGTGAAAGCATGGCAACATGCGAAAATGTTTCTTCATGGTCCGACTATGAAATACTTGAAACTCTTCGCTACGAGCCTCGCTTTGCTTATATGAAAATTCCTATCCATGTAGGTTCTTCACCTTGAAAACCCATTCACATTTCACGGGTCTAACCCGGAAAGTGATCGAATCAAGTTCCAAACTTGATAACGTACACGGATTGAATCTCATATTTCGTGACACCATGTCATGTGGAACCCTTACTTTTCATAGCATCCTTGTAAGATATCGAATCATCATATGATTATGATCTATCATCATTAGCCACGATAAATCAGTATTTACCGTCTTATGATATAGACTACTTGATCTACGAAAAATTCGTTTGTGTGTTCGACTAATTGCGTTCATCAACTCTTGATGAAGTCATGTCAACTTTCATCGGCACAATGTTCATTTTCAGATCTCGAACTCTTTCGAGATTTATTCTACTCCCACCAGCCCGCGTTGAGATAAATGACATCAAGTTCCAAACTTGTGCGCATTATATCGTCCTCCTCCAAGAAGGCATCTCTTCGAGCCACGAAAATCTCATTTTCGTCGGGACGTTAGAACTAATACCCTTTAGTTTCCTTAAAGATATATGATAAGCGAACAATTTTCAGATTTGGGATTGAGTTTAACCGAAACAAATTTCGAAATATACTCTCATCCTCAAATATGTACAAATGACAACTTCGGAACCGTTCCGATCCATATCTCATATGGCGTCTTTTGTACCGATTAGAAGGTTTATGGTGAATATATTATATGCAACCATTCATTAGTGCCGCTGTCTTAAGGGTGTATCCCCAAAACATTTTTGGGAGATCCGTTTGACTTATCATTTATCGAAGCATGTCTAACATGCGTTCATTTCCTCTTTTCGGATACATCTCAATGTTCCGAAATGAAGATAATCGTGAAACGATTCCATAATCATAAATGGCCATCAATACTCATAACTCAAATATCGCCTCCTCGATCCTATCGAAGAGCGTAGTTGAAATATTTGCCTCTTCGATCATATCGAAAAGCTTTGATTTTCTTGCCAAGTCGATTTTTTTTTGTATTTCGTTTTTGAAACTCTTTGAACATTTCAAAAGTCTCCGCTTCGGCACACATTAAATAGATCTTACCATATCCACTTTAATCGTCCGTACACGTAACAAAATACCGATAGCCTCCTCTTGCCTCGGAATTTATCAGATCATTTATATCTTAATGTAATTTCCAATAATTCGTTGGATCTTTCTCCAACCTTTGGAGAATGATGCCCTTTGTCGTCTTGCCTAATAAACCAGTATCGCGTTAATCAATCGAATCTAATTCGAATGAGTCAAGCAATCCATCTCATGGAATCTAGATACGCGTTTCTCGTTCATATGGCCAAGACGACAATGCCAAAAGAAGCAATCAACTTCGAGGTTTAATCCTCCTCGGATTTCACCGTTCTTTGAGTCATTAGTTTGGACAATTCCTTGTCCGAACTTTCTGTTTGGAAAATATTTTCCCAAAATACCCTTGGACATTTATTTCTTTCGATCCCGCCCTCGAATTACAAGGACATCCACGCATCTCTATGCTTTGGATTCCCCGGATGCTCCAAGCATCTCCGATTCAATTTATGTTGCATCTCATGCAATTTTAGGGATCTACTTATCTATCGAATGCATATGATATTCGGTCACGAAGATCAAATCTCGTACCATCAACACGTGAGTGTTAATCAAAGACCCGTAAGGCATCTCAAAGTTAACCAACTCATTGAGCCATATCGAACAATTCAACACGCTCTAGCTCTTGAAACTATTTCTTGAGCGTTGTGTTTTACTTTCGTATCCACCCGAATTCTCAAAACAATTTTGAAAATTTGCATCTATACATGCCACCACAAGGCTTTCTCAAAAGCCAAAACCTCGAGCCCCGAATTTACCATCTCTATGTCCAACACGTTCCTTTAAGTGTAAGAACTATTCTTTAACTATCAAAGTTTATTAAGGTAATTCCGACCCAAAAACCATCTATCATATCGATCTTGTCGATATATTTGGTGTTGCTAGAAAATATGATTCTAATTTGATGATGAAGATTAAGCTCCTATCCGTGCGTCCTTAATCTATATGCTTACATGATGAATACATAAATGTATTATTTTTTTCGAATCGGTAACCCTCATACCGATACGGGACTCCAGGTCCATAACACCCAAGATCCATATTTCGCAATCCTCCCACAAGTGACGAAGGCCTATCGGGTGGGATCTCGCTTATTTAGGTAGGATAAAATCCAATCGTATCCAATACGACTCTTCAACTTTTATAGAATTTCGATGATGAATCGTATCATACACAATCCCAATTCCGTGTGTGTATTCTAACTATGCCCCGAACTCCAATCGGATTGGCTTGGACGGTTAAGTCACAACCATATCAAACGTATCGTTCAAGTGGAATCTCATGTTACATATTTATTTTTGTAAAATTTCACATAACAAGTTCAATCGTATGTGTGAAATCTCATGTATGATATTTTTGAAATTGCAATTTATAAACTTTTTTTTTTGTTATGAATAAACTATATGAAATTCGAACGACCGATATAAATATAACATACGAATATTATTATTCCGAATCGGAGCGAGGATACCCCTAGTGCAATTTATTTTTCAATAATTATCTTTGACCATTACAAATGGAACAAATAGCAAATCAAATTTGTAATTCTGTCAAACATGGTTAAGACACTCATTGATCACTATATATCATAAAAACAAAGTTGTTCGAGAAAAAACATAGAAAATACACTGAGAAACATAACACATACACACATTCATGTAGCATGAAAACATATCACTTTCTTACAAACACCTGAACTAAACTGGCCCTATCATGATCTCGAATTGAAGAGTAAAAAACAAGGAATTTACTAATGTCATTTATTCATTAAAAAAATATTATTATTATGAGATATTGATATTATTATTATTATTAATAGTACTAATCCGATTGATTGGGCCGAGCGTTCGTGCTTTCACGTCGTCTCAAATGGAAAATATATAATGCTTCCTCTTGCTCTCAGAAGAACACAACCGTAAAGCCCATTTCTCTTTCTCCTCATTAACTCTCCTTATTCCCGTTCCCGTTAAAGAGAGAAGAGAAAATGAACGGCTGCCTGGCGACGGAACCCTACACGAACATCGATGGCGATGCGGCTGGCAATGGGGCTGCGACTGTCTGTTCGCGATTTTGGCTGCGACGGGCCACGAATCGTCAAACCCTAACCCTAACTGATATGCAAGAGATGCGGCGATCCATTTTTCCTTACTGCCTCTTCCTCGGTCAATATGTAGGTGCGTTTTCCTTACTTTGTCACTTGATTTGCTGTTTATGGTCGATGATTCGAGCACAACAGCAGTTTCGGAGGTTTTCTTATTCTTTTCTGTGAATTTGAAGTTTTTTTCTTGACTGAATTCCTCGGCAATAGGTTTGGAAGAGTAAAGTCGGGATGATTTCAACCTAAACTCAGTCGATTTGAGTTTCTTGGCTCAATTTTTAGCAGAGATATTGTTTGCCTTTCTTAATTTCTTTTTCTGCTTACTTCCATTAAAAATTAGGATTATGATTATGTTTTTTAAAGCAATTTTAAATTAACACCACAAAATCGTCCAATTCGGTTTACTTTGCAGTGGTTGGAATTGGCATGGAGAAGGAGAGGGAGAGGTCAAGCATGGAGAGGTAGAGGCGAAGCCATGAAGCTTGCACCCGGTCTCGGATCCGTGGAGCTTGCACCTCGTCTCGGCCGGACCAAGATGTACGCGTGCAGGTACGGGAGGGACGGTGGTACAGGAACTGGATCGAGGCAGAATTAGCATGCGAAGCTCGATTCGGTACGGTAAAAATTACTTTCCCGTCGATTTTGACATTTATTATTATTTGTTTGGCTAATTTTTCTAGGTTATTTTGAAGCTATTCCTTCCATGTATGTATTTTCGTACGTGTCTGCGTGAAGCAGCTACACCTCGCAATGCACTCATTTTTATGACAATAAAGGTTCGTCCTTTCTTTCATAATTATTTTTCTGGTTTGGTTTTTAATTTGATAAACAAAATAATTTGTGAATATTACAAGATGATACAGACAAAGAGGTTTCGAAATTGGAAGAAAGGACTCAAATTTGGGAGAAGGTTCAGTTTCAGATGCATTGCTTCTCTCATTTCGCGGCTATTTACCTCTCGAAATGCAAGTATGCTTTTTATTTCAAATATATTAAATATTATTGATGATTTTTCTAAACTCGAGTGTTTTTGGAGGCACTGCCGGATTGCAGGAGATTTAAACTTTTTGGTAATTTTTTTGTTATTATGTGATAATATTTGGCAATTTAATGTTCATCTATTAATCGTTTATATTCATCTTCTAATTTAATGTCTTATATTGCGTACCAGCATGTCGAGGTGGGCCAGAGGATTTTCGTATCGGGAAAATTGGTCTCTATTATTGTTACATCAGAAGATGAGAGCGTACAAACTTACTTCAAGGTTGAATTTATTTAAAAACTATATCCTTGCATAAATACGAATTTAATTAGATTTTTTATTTCAACAGATTGTGGTATATGATATTAAATTTGTTGGAAAATGCCTTCTACTACTATCAATTTTGAACTGAAGACCAAATCAAATAAGCACGGTTATTTTCTTTCTCAAATTCAGTAGAATTTTGTATTTGTTGAATATAATAATTATACGAGATTTAGGGATATTTGTGATATTCTCTTTTTCGGGGGTTTTTAAAAAAATGGGTTTTATGATTTTTGTTGTTCATTTCAGGGATATATTTGATATTTTTTTCATTCGAGGGGTATTTTTGATATTTTTTACATTTTCAGGGACATACCTAGAATGTGATGTGACAAAAAATATCAAGACGAGAATATTCGTTGATGGGAATCTGGTATGCTGGCAGCTGGGCTTACCGCGCTGGCAAGGGGAGGTCAACTGATCCAGTCTTGCAGATCTTCTCCGAGTGCTCCCAATTTGGCAAGGTTTGATTTATTCCCTCGTCATTTAGTTGTTTTTCTCGACCTAAATCGATTTTATTTGATTTTTGTTTCTGGTTATAGCTAATATAAGTATGTACAAGTAAAAGATTTAGTTGCTGGTAATTTGGTAATTTGGTACCTGATTGAACAAAGTTTAGACTGAATTTGGATTTAGTTGCTGGTAAGCTTCAATTTTGCACAATTCTTATGATGTGTCTGATTTTGCATGCTTCTTATGATGTGTTTGATTTTGCTGTGACAGGATATATGTTCTTTCACTGTTTAACGGATGCAATATTCATCGCATTAAGGATTGCAAGACATCGTCAAATATTTCCTGACTTGGATCATAAAATGAGAAGTGGTTAGTAACAATATATAACTATGTTGAAGGGTTATTTTTTGATAATTTGAAAATTGACAACAGTATAATTTGAGTCAGAAACTCGAACTGAGACAATAAATTCCTGGATTGTCGATGAGGAAGAGTCATACGAGAGGGTCGAAGAAGCTTCAATTGAATACACTATGATGGCATGCAACAAGATTTGTCAACAGTAAGTATTTTCTTAACATGTGTTAATTTTTTTCTTCAATTGATAGTTTCGATAATTCAAGCACAATACATTTTATCAGAAAAATAAATAGTTTTTGTAATTATATTAATATCATTTGTATTTTTGACATTTTGATAGTTTGGACGGATAGATTTGATATTTCAATTTTAAGCAATATTGTTCACATTTGGCTAAAGTTATTACCAAAATTTCACAATTTACAGATAACCCTTTTTAAGTTCAAAATGTTTAATACATGTTAACGTGGGTATGCTCCATAAAGGGTCTATTTGATATTTCACATTTTAAAGCAATATATTTACATATTTGGATAAAGTTTTGTATAATATATCATTGAAAGTTAAACAATTTTGAAATTTACCATTTTTTAGTACAAAGGAACTCCTAATTACTTGGCTCCCGAGATAAATATTTAAAAACAAGTCATGAACCATGTATTTTATTTTACATTACTCATATTTTTTAAAATTAAATATAAATTAGGTACTTGAGAATAGATGCTGTGACGGGGCAATGCCATATATATGGTTGTATGGAGTAAATAAACACATTTTTCCAACTGTGTTTGTCGTTGTTGGTTGTGTTCTTGAAAATAATGTGTCATCCTTAGTTCGATCAAAGTGTCCATTATTGGGAAAAAAGAGTTAATCGGAACATGTATAAATATATATTGTGAAACAATAATTCAACAATACACATTTGTAAGCTTGGATGAACAATAATACAACAATACACATAACTCGCGCGCAACCTATGAAAACAAGCAACAACTATCCTCGATAAAAACCAAGCTAACGACACAAGTATACAACTTAGACAATCAAAGAAATTATGTAAAAAAAAGTTAAAAACAACGGGAAAGAAACAAAATCAGACCCGCGCAATTGCGCGAATAAAATGCTAGTTTCTATGTACAGTAAAGAAAAAATATGTTGTTTGGAGAAGAAAGGATTGACTTGAGGGTAGAGAAAAGTTTGTGAATTAAATAAATCAATAAAGTAAAAGTTCGGGTTAAATCAGGGTATTTTGGTCAAGAAATTGAGGGTTTGGTGGGAGTACGAGATTAACTAGTGTATCCCTTCTATCCATGGCTGGCAACGAGTCCCGAGCCGAGCCGAACACAATTCAGGTCGAGCCAGCTCGGCTCGAATCGACACCAGGATTTTGGCTACACAACTCAGCTCGAGCTCGGTTCGAAAAATGTTCGAACCAGCTCAGCTCGGCTCTAGCCTGCTCGAATATTATTCTAAAATAAAAATCACAAAAAGAATAAAAATCACAAATATTCTCAAAAATCATACAAATTACAAAAATCACAAAATGCACAAAAAAATCTGCAAATTCTGTACATAACATTCATAATAAACACAGTCCAACAACAAATATAAATAATACTCCCAAATAAACAAGCATGATCCAACAAATGAAGATAGCTCATACAACCAACTTCCTCCTTTGCATGTTGCAACAACCTGAAAATTCAAATTCAAATTCTTTCAGTGCTGATCATAAAAATAAAAAAAGATGATTGAACTATAAAATCAAATTTTCAAAATTATTGTATATTTTGAAATCGCAGCCCCTTAAAATCAAAACATATGGAAACAACTAAATGATTTGGATGTAGTTGCCATGAGCTGGAAACAACTAAATAATTTGGATGTGGTTGCCATGAGCAAGTCGTCACAATCTTCGTCAATTGAATTCCGACTGCAACTCCAATCGTTGAAAGAGGATAAACATGCACAACAAAATTCAAAAATCATAATCTGAAATGTTAAAAAAAAATTAGGTCTAAAAAGAATAAATATACACAGCTAATCTAAAGAATGAGTAAAAAAAGAGGAAAGTTAGGTCTAAAAAATAAACAAAACAGATCTAGTGTAAATCATTTTCATCACACTCAGACAAATAGTACGAAATTATGAAGAGCAAAGATTTAAACCTTACTTCAATGAAAGATCAGAAATTAAGCCTTACTCAAACAAAACCTTGCATGAATCTAAACTAATCAACATAAAATGCTTGCAATATGCAAAATAAAGTAAAAAAACAACAAAATCTGAAGAAAAAATAGTTAAAACCTGAAATTTTGACTTGCTTTATTTTGCATAGGGAGGAGGATGAGGAGGCAAACCATCGCTTGTTGAACGAAGAAATGAAGAGGGAGGCGACTGGACTAGCTCGTCGAAAGAGAAAAGAGAAGTAGAGAGGGAGGATGCGGCCGATCGATCGATCTCGATCTCGAGAGAGAGAGGGAGAGAGAGAGAGAGCGGGATGAGGGTTAGGTTAAGTAGTTTTTTTTTGGATTGGGCCGGGACATATAAAGGATGTATTTGTAAATAATTTATTTTTAAAAGAGTATATCTGCAAAATTGTTCAAACTCGAGTTGGCTCGCGAGCCGAACAAGACCTGGCCTAAGCTCGGCTCGACTTTGGCTCGGGCTGGCTCGGCTCGGCTCGGCTCGAGTTCGTTCGAGCCAATTTTTGAATCGAGCTTTTTTTCGAGCGATTTTCGAGTCGAGTTCGAACGAACGTCGATCTTCGAGGTTTTTTGCCAGTCCTACTTCTATCCCAACTAAACAAAGAAAGAAAAGTAAGAAATAAAATAGGATAACCCAATTTTACTCCTCAAGATTTATCCCATCTCAAACCGGTGATTGCATTATATCCTACTTAATCCCCAATCCCAAACCAGTGATTACATTAAATTCATAATTTCATTTTTTCAACTTTTTAAATATCTAGATTCTTCTCTCTCTCTTCCACCTCATCTCTTCCCCAAACAACATATTTTTTCTTTCTTCATTTTTCTCTTCTCAAATCTTGAATATCTCTTTACATTTTTAGATTTCTTTTAAATATATCATTGAAAACTCATTTTTTTTAAGCGTCGTTTTAATGTCTTAAATTGAGTAATTCAACAAATAAACGATTTCCTAAACTTAGCACAATGATAAGCAAAGAGTATCGATCCACAGGGAGATTATGGTAATTCTAGAGTTTACAGTTCAAACCATCACTTTCATAGTCCCAAAAATTCTCTCAATTTGCACACAAGAATATCAACAGTACACAAAACTATATTCCAAATTTAAGATCTTTTTATGAAGCCAATTAATATCTAAAAGTCTTCAAACAAATAGTGTTCAAAATCTGGATCACGGAACAAGCTCAAATTCAACAATTTTTATAGCTAAAATTACAACTCCAAATTAATTGAAAGTTTTATCACAGATCTTAAATCAAACAAATAAGCCATCATAATTTTTATAGATTTTTATATGCATAAATGAATTAACTAAAAATGGAAGAATAGTTACTGGACAGAAAACACAGAGAGGCAAAGATTAAATCCTAGACATTAGAAAACTAATGCAAAAATTACCAAACTTGACACAGATTATCTACAGTATCTAACGTAACTAAAATATATTCTTATGGATTTTTTATAGATATAAAAGTATTTTATTTGTATTTTATAAACAGACACTCAGAAATTCAGATCTTAGAATTTAAAATTCAATAACAAATAGGAAAATGGATGAAATGACATGAACTAAAATTATACACAAACTAGACATCATCAAGATTCAGAAAAGTATTGTTATGATATTTAAATAGATCTAAAACTATTTTATTTGTATTTTTCAAATAGATCAGGACAGAAAGTCATAAATTCAGAGACTCAACTTCAAAAATGCATAACAATTAGAAAATTAAAGGAAATGATATGCAATAAATTCCTAAATAAACTAGATGTAATCAAGATTCATAAAAAGTGTATATAAAAGTTTTAACTAGATCTAGAAGTATTTTTAATCTAATTTCTAAACATCAGTAAACAAAAATGCAGAAATTCAGATGCTCAACTTTAAAAATGCAGAACAATTAGGAAAATGTATGCAATTAGGTGAAATAAATTCATAAATGAACTAGATATGGTCAAGATTCAGAAACACATTTTTATGGGTTTTTATCAGATTTAAGACTATTTTTAATCTAATTAATAAAACTGATCAGACAGACAGAAGCAAAAATCAACTTAGACTTAAACTAATTCACAAAATTCAGAATAACAAGCAATTAAACAAGGTAAAAAGGGGGATTATAGATTCAAACAAGATCCAAAACAATAGTTCTCAATTCAACTACAACTTCAAAACTTGTCACCCCAATGAAGCCTTCAGAGAGAGGAGATGGAGCTTGGAAGTCGTCAATGACGATGGAGGATCGACCCAGAGCTAGAACTGAGAAAGCTCGAAGCTTTAGCTCGTAATCGATGCAATTGAGGTTGTGGTGTTGTTCAGGGAGTGGGTAAGAGGATATGGAGTGGATGAATTGGACCTGAGAAAGCTCGAAGGTCCGAGATTGGATTGCGAGGTGGTCAGTCAGGGTTCAACTGAGAAAGCTCGAAGCTTGAACCCTATATGATGAAGGAGGGTGGTGGAGAGGGACCATGAGATGCTAGAGAGCGTGAGAGAAGAGAGAATGAGGGCTGTGAAGCCCTCTGGGGAGGATGGTTTTCATCGTCGCTTGATCAGAGTCATTTATGGGCGTTAATTCGCGGGATTGAGCTGTTTTAGATCGAAATTGAGAGGAGGGAAGGTGTCTTGGGGTCCACACGATAGTTATGGAGCATAGAAAACAACCCAAAACGACTAGTACGAAGTTCTTGGCTCGTAACAGCCATGGCGAGAAGAAACGGAGAAGGAGAGTGAGGCGCGGGATAAAATTCAGGGATTGCCGTTGAGGGTTTGTTTTGGGTTTGTTTTGAAAGTACAAAGATCTTCTGTGACTCAATCTGTGTAGTAACTCGTATAAGATTGTTGATAGATAGGGAGTAGAAGCATTCAGTGTGGGCAACAAGATCTGCACATCACAGAGGATCAGGCGTGATATTTGACTCTTGACTTCATCTCATTTCGTGTAATGAGTCAGTTCTGACCCCTGTGTAGCTCTTGGTGCAGTGAGTGGTTGGTTGGTTTGGGTCATCAGGATTGTGTATGCTGTTTTCTTTGTAGCCATTCGTGTAGCGGGTCATCATCAATTGTTTTCTGACCTGTTTCAAAAATTCATTTGTAACTTCCTCCTTCTTTCTCCAAAGTGTATGATCTTTATATGCAAAACGGTCGTCTCGACGAGAGCAATCCAGCCATGGGGTTGGTTTGTAGAGATTTGGTCGTTTTTTACCTGAAATAAACATAAATTCATCATTAAAGTATTTTCCTCAATAATGAATGAATATAAAGATTATAGCATGTTTTTATGTTTATTTAATATTATTTTGCATGATTTTAAACCCTAAAAATGTGCTTAATTATGCTCATTACAATCATATTAATAAAATTTTCAATTTATTTTCTTCAATTAGAGATCATGATTGCCATATATTTGATTGGGAAAAAATAGGTGTGTTGGTGATTGTGTGTGTATGTTGTGTCTAATAGATATTATTATTTTCCTCTTCAATTCGAAATCAAGATTCTGCATTTTTAGATTTATAATAATAATAATTATTATTATTATTGTTATTAAAATATAATGATAACTTTTGTTTTATTATTTGTGATTAAAATATTATTTCAAATGACTATAATATAATAATGACTTATATTAATTTATATTAGTTACAATATTAATAAATTCTTAATGTATCAATATTGTACAACATAGAATATTACATTATGAATATACACTAATAATTACTAATAATTGCAATAATGTATATCATTCAAATATGCCTTAATATATAACTAACGATAAAATATTAAGAATATCGTACAATATAAGAATATAATTAATATGTAATCAACATATTTTTAACACATAGCATAGGTTATTTTGGTTATTTCAAATATTCACTTCTTAAAATATATTTTATCCCAATTTTTATCTCTATCCCCGTACCAAACACCATTATATAATGGTGGAATAAAGAGGAATAACTTATTGTCCCTCAAAAAAGTTATCATGATCCTCTTATTCTTTTCCCACATATCATTTAACCTCCTCATGAAGCCACATCATCATGTATATCATCATTATTAACCATTAGATTGTATGATGTGGCGTCATCATATGCATTAATATTCTATTTGATCATTTAAGACATGCATTTTGTATGACTATTTTTAAGTATTAATTTGAACCATTAGATGTAGTAATGTGGTTTAACAAAAAATCATTAATTTTTTGTTATATTTTTTGAAGATCATATTTTGTGTAGTCATTCATGTGTCATTATTTTACACCATGTTTTAAGCATTCTTAGAAATTCACATCGTCCTACATTAATGATATGGCATATTATTATTGGTTAGAATCACATTAGACCAATTTTAATCAATTGTTTAACATTTCACATAAGATTACACGATCAAATTTGAATGCAATGGAATATGAAAAATTTATATATGAAATACTAATAATTTAATATGTAATATTATAAAAAATACAACATATATTTGTATTATTTTAGAAATTTAATTTATAAACCCTTCAAATATAATCATTTTAATTTTCTCTATATTAGCATAGTTCATACATATCTTTTTCATAATTTCAATTTGTAAATATATTATGTAAGAAAATACAATACAAAAAAATACATATTTACATAATAAATTTTTAATAATTTTATTTGCATAGTAGATTTTTTAAGTATTATTATTTATTTTTTTAAAAATTATAACAATAAGAATCTCATATAATACTAAGTACATTATATTTGTGTTTTTAACCAAACAAATTTTTTTCAAAAAATAATAGAATTAAAAACTAGTTTATCCATCTAAATAACTTCTTAAACTTATAAACACCTATCAAATTGTATTGTTATTTTACAAAATGTAAAATAAAAAAAAAATCATATGATATAAAATAATTTGTATTTATATTTATTATAAATTAAATTTTGATATTATTTATTAAATTGCTTCCACTATTAAGTTTTATATTATTTTATATTTTTCATTGTATTTTGAATCAATAAAAATTATTACTACTATATAATTTATAATGTGTTACTACATATGTTGTATGATTAATTATTTTAATATTTGATATTTTGTGAAATATTGTGAACTATGATATAATATTTGTTGTTATGTTTTTTCGTAAAATTGTATTATATCTTATTCTTATATATTATTATATAGTGACACTAATATAAATATTATTATTTGATTAACAAAAATTAGATTTTTTGTTATCATAAAGTAAAATAATTGTAAAACATATGAATAATCATAGATAAATGAATTCTAATAACTTTATTTTAAGATGATATTATTAATATTATCATACAAATATATAATTTGTATTACAATGAAAAACATAATTTACATGTTCGCCGCGTAGCGCTAGTATTCTCCTAGTTCTTGTTTATCCCACTCTTCTTTTTATGTTTGGCAGTGATAACAGTAATAAATATTTTTATTCTTGGCTCACGTTGCCAAGCAGGGCCCTAAGGGCCGTTTGACTTTTAATTAGGACAAATAGTATACGCGGTGGTGAAATTTGTGGATAAATAACATTTTCTATAATTATGATTAGAATAATTATGATATAGATTATATGTGGTGCAATTTGGGCACAAGTATCATTTTCCCATTTAAGTGATGACCAGATCCGAATCATCTTCCATAATAATATATATATGATTAGATTAGATTGTTCCCGGCAGTTGTTGTGAGTATATGTGTACTGACATGTTTTCTAAGTTTGTTTTTTATTTTTTATTTTTTTATCCTTATGATTTTCCGATTACTTATATTTGTATTTACGTACTTAATATTTTATTTTTTTAAAAATGATGATATATTAGACAATGAACATATCAACATAACACAAACCGAAGAAAATGAACATTTATAAGTATGTTGATGACGTGATTGCTTGAAAGTCGGAGTTAATAATTAATTAATACATAATTAGTATTTATTTTAATTAATAAATCTTAATTAGGTATGTCTTGTGAAGTGTCATATTTATTAAGTGTTACTTAGGATATAGAGTATATGCAGGGAACACATAACGTTGCCATGGCCAAATGGCCAAATACGGGACAAGCATTTTTCCTAATCACCTCACCTGCGTGGCCTCACGGAGGTGTATTTTCTTCCACAATAACATATAGGATTTAAATTTAAATTTAAATTTAAATTTTAGCCTCATACGTATATTTGTCTTTAGTTCTCAAGACATCAATTCGTGAGGGGAAATTTAGAGGGGAGAGTGTATAATTTTCCTTTATAAATATCTCTCTCTCTCTCTCTCTCTCTCTCTCTCTCTCTCTCTCACGCGCACACACACACAAGTACACTACGCTCAGGTGTAAAACTTGTGCAACTCTTTGAATAACTTGCAAACAGTGGATTCAAATTAATTAACTTTTCCTTTTCTTCTCTTTGTAATTGCATACAAAATTGAAAAGAATATGCTGGGTAAAGGAGGTTATAGTACGGTGGAGCCTCTAGAAGTGGCGTTGGATGCGGAGGCGAAGATTACTCCGATTTTGATTGTATCGTGCGTCATGGTTGCTACTGCTGGTTTGATGTTTGGCTATGATCTCGGAATCTCAGGTTTTTGTTTTGATTTTCATTCTTGCCTTGCCTTCTCAATATCACGTACATTTCTTGTTAATACATAATTAATTAGTTTCAGTTATGCATCTAACTGCTCGTGCTTAATTTTTTTTTTGGTCAAAAAAACAACAATCATGGTGATTTTTATTGATTAAAATAGCACAAATAGTGCCCGATTTTGCTGTGATTCCTCTTTCGGGCCTCTATTCAGTCTTAGAAATGCCCACTAAGTTTTTTGTATTAATGCCCTATTTAAGTTCTTGTGAGTCCCCAAATTCTACCTTTCAAAATGAGATAAGATTAGCTTAGTTAGAAATTTTCGTTTTTAATCATGTATTTATTTATTTTTGTATAATAAATGAAAAATACTCATATATCCTTCATTCATTTATGTCAATAAAAATTGAATTCTCAATTTCTCACAACATAAATTTTTTTTGTATCGCACATTTAACCAACTAGGTTATGATACCATCAACTCATGTGCTATCATTTCATGAAAATTAACTGGTAGGATTTTTTTTTCTAATAAATCCATTTGACAGAAGGGTCGATAATGTAACTCCAAGTTAGTAGTCTCTGTTCAAAGTCTTACCCAAAAAATTCTACTTCAAAACCAATAAAAAATAGAGTAGTGATGTACATCCCCTGGTACTCTCCCCCCACATCCTTGATGATTAGGATATGGTTTAACACCTTCAAAATTAACACACAAAAATATGATTTAACATCTTAATTTATGATTTAATTATCTCAATTTATGATTGAACATACAATTAAGATGTTAAACCCATGAATTAAAGTATTAATTTTTAAGGTGTTAAACCATATCCACCTAATCAAGGGTGGGTGGTGGTGGTGGTGGTGTGTGTGTGTGTGTGTGTTATGTCCAACATTTTCCTAAAAATTATAGGAAGTCAAATGAGCGTACTAAAAAATAGTCTTCACAGGAAGGTGTCATCTTGACAAAAAGATTAAAATCTTCAAATGATTTATACATATTTTTAGGATAGTGACTTATCACATTAACGCGCATTGCAAAATTTACATTTTTAAAAGGTCGATTGACTTCATGGAATATCGTAAGGATTCAAAGTAGATACATGAATATTAATTTAAGAGGCCATATATGGGCACTCAAATTCTCCTCGACATTTTTTATGTCATCAATTAACAATTAATCAACATAATAATTAACAAAAAAATATTTCATTAGCAATTAGCAGTTAATTGATATATAATTAAAATATATTTGAATTAACAATTTTTAATAAATATTAATTAACCGTTAGTAGAGTGTCTTTTTGTTAATTATCGTGTTAATTTATTGTTAATTGATGATATAAAAAGTAGGACAATTATGCTTTTCCCCCTCATTTCCCCCACAATTCTCCCATACTAATTAATCTCATAATTAGCAAAGTGAATTAATAATTAATTCATGATTACTAAAAATTTAATATGAAATTAAGGTCCATACTAATTAATGATTAATTCTAAGTATTTAAAAATAGATAATTATGAATTAATCGTTAATCCAAAGCACTAATTATTAGATTAGTCATGAATTACTATTGTGGAAAAATCGTGCGGAAATCTCAGGAACATGATATATGGCCTATGTTGCACGGATACGGATACGGGTATCGTATCCGATACGATACGGATACGGCGATACGACAATTTTCAAAAAATCACGGATACGGATACGGCTATATAATTATTATTTTAATATATTTATATTGTATATAATAAATAAATAAATAATACATTTAATAATATTTTGAATTTAAATATCATGAAAATAATAAAATCAACATAACAATACAAGTATCATAAAAATATTTTAAATATATTCTAGAAGTATCCTAGAACTAATTTAGAAATATCCTTGAAGTATCCTAGAAGTATCCTATATAATTTATTTAAAAATATTATGGGCCAAAATATATAATGGGCCGAAGTATCCCAAATGGAATATCTCAGCCGTACCATGAACGTATCCCAGCCGTATCCCCGCCGTATCCGAAAAAAATAAATATTAAAATAATCGGATACGCCACGTGGCGTATCCGATACGTATCCGAGCCGTATCGTACCCGTATCCGTATCGGATACCCGTATCCTCAAGATACTTCTGCGTTTTTGAAGTATCCGCGTAACATAGTATATGGCCTTTAAAAAGTATGTGGTGTGGTGGGGCCGGGGGCATGGTATAATTATCCTTAATTTAACATGCATTTCAAAAATACATTTTTAAAAAGGTGGCGTAACATCAATGGATAGCTTCCTCGAGAAATTCTTTCGTTCGGTATACACTCGCAAACGGGAGCATGAACAAGAGGGTAGCAGCGAGTTTTGTTTGTTCAACAGTCAAAAGGTTCAATTATTCACCTCTTCATTATACTTGGCTGGAATTCTGGCTACCTTTTTTGCCTCGTACACTACAAGATATTTTGGGCGCAGACTCACCATGGTCGTCGCAGGCTTCTTCTTCATCATAGGTATTGTTTTGCACTAGTTCGAAATATTAAGTCAAATTATAATAACAACAGACAAGGGCGGAACCAGGGGGGGGCAGGCAGGGGCTGGAGCCCCCCCTATGAAAGGGAAAAATGCACTAATACCCCTAAAACTATATATATTTTTATAATAGATTTATAAAATTGTACTACATTAATTGGTTCTGGCCCCCCCTATAAATCTGTTTCAGTTCCGTCTCTGACAACAGAGAAAGCTATATTAGTAGTTTAAACATTTACTTTACACTCAAATATTGAAATATAATATAATTGAAATTTGGAATATCATAGGTGTAGTATTTGGTGCGTCGGCAAATAATCTTATGATGCTCATAACCGGGAGAATACTTCTTGGTTGTGGTGTCGGTTTTGCGAATCAAGCGGTGCCACTTTATCTATCTGAAATTGCACCGGCGAAAATAAGAGGAGGGTTAAATATCTTGTTTCAACTTAATATTACAATCGGTATCCTCTTTGCGAGCCTCGTCAATTATAGCTCATCAAAGTACATCTCTTACAAATTTCCTTAGTACATCACTAAATTTATTAGTCATCATTTAATATAACAACTTAATTAATATCTTATAAAAGTATAACCACACGATACCGAAAAAATGATGCTAGAAATGTGGTGTACAAATGCCATTGCTTGTTGTTTCCTATAGATGTTTATTCATTAGGGAAACTATTCCTTGTCTCTTCGTTTTCCCACCACAACATTTATATCACAAATTAGTGATTATTGGCCCGTCATTAACAAAAATACATCATATTAATCATTAATGAACATTGATTAAGAATTGTTAATGCATATATAGTTTAATTATAAATTAATTTTTCATTAATTAATTGTTGATGAAGTATAATTTTGTTAATTATTTGAACTATTAATTATTAATCCATGAAACAGAGAATGTGTTGAGAAAATTAGAGGGCACACTAAGTGGCCTCTATTCATTATATGTCATAGGAATATGATATTTTGAGATTTTGTAGGGCAGTACGGGTGTACATAGAACTCCTAAAACTAATTGTTTCTGATATCATCCTCCATTTAAATAGGATTGACAAATGGGGATGGAGGTTATCATTAGGCGCGGCGGGTATACCTGCTTTCTTATTTACCCTCGGTGCACTAGTTGTAGACGATACACCGACTAGTTTAATCGAGCGAGGCCACATTGACGAAGGCAAGGCCGTTTTAAGAAAGTTATGCGGCACAGATGATATCGAGTCCGAATTAAAGGAAATCGTGGAGGCTTCACGAGTCGCTCAACAAGTGAAGCGCCCCTTTCGTGAACTCCTACAACGACACAATCGCCCTCCACTGATCATAGCCATTCTCCTCCAAGTATATAACAATTTTTAGTTCTGTTATCTTCATCTTCTCAATTGTTACATTTATCACTCATATTTTTTTCTTTTATTTTTGCTTTCTCATTGTAGATGTTCCAACAACTTACAGGGATGACTGCGATCCTGTTCTACGCTCCAGTTCTCTTCATATCACTCGGTTTCCAAAGGGATGCACCATTTTACTCTGCAGTAATTTTGGGCTCGGTTAAAGTGCTTGCTACATTAGTCTCTGTATACGCCGTTGATCGTGCAGGGCGAAGATTACTCTTTCTAGAAGCCGGCATACAAATGTTCCTCTCTCTCGTCTTAATCGCAATCATTCTCGGTTTACATGTAACGGATCATTTAGGTGACCTTGACCGTGATTATGCAATGTTGGTACTAGTAATGATTTGTACTTTTGCTGCTTCGTTCGCTTGGTCATGGGGCCCACTTGCCTGGCTTATACCTAGTGAGGTATTTCAACTCGAGACTAGGTCGGCAGGACAGAGCGTGTCTGTTAGTGCCAATCTATTGTGTACTTTCGTTATTGCGCAATCGTCTCTTTCAATGTTGTGCCGGTTTAAATATGGGATTTTTGCGTTTTTTGCGGGATGGGCGGTTGTGATGACTTTGTTTGTGTATTTCTTCATGCCTGAGACTGAGAATGTGCCGATTGAGAAGATCAGTGAGGAAGTTTGGAAAAAGCATTGGTTTTGGAAACGGTTTATTGATGATGAAAAGATTCCCAAAACAAATGATATTCAGGCGAGTTCGTTTTCTCTGTGGCTGAGGGTGTTTGGATAAGTGTAATAGAGTTATTTAGTAGTAGTAATTGCTGCAACAAGCCTAAAACTTATGTTTGGATTGTTGTAGTTGTTATATTAAAACAGTTCAATCTTTTTTATACCATTCTATTACAGCAATTAGAATTCTCATGGAAATTACAAGGGTCACAAAAGTAGGAATGGAGAATTAATTAAGTATAAATTAAATATGTGTTAATATTTTTGTGAACAATGATGTTGTTTGAATAAGTTGTATATATTCAAGTTTATTAATACATTTTCATTAATTTTAATCTGAATATTACTAACTTTAAAAATGTATACTTTTGTTGTATTAGTAGTTACATGTATTTATTATATTTCAATCTGATTATGAGTTCTAACTTGATTTATTACATTTCATCCAAATTATTTTTTTGTACCGAAAATATCCTTCACAATTTATTTTGTAATTTAATTTATTCTATAAATTAATAAATAAATAATATTTTACAATATATCGTTTTATAATATTATATTATGATATTTATTATATTATTTTTATTTTTTATATAAAATTATTTTATGTAAAAAATAAATTTGTAATATGAAATAGTATTTATTTAGTTAAATAGTACTATATATTATAAATAGAAAAATAAAAAAGTGAGTTTTAAAATATTATCATAAACCATTTTAGTATAATAACGTGAAATATTTAATTTATTTATGCATTTAATAATTTATATTGAATAAAAGAATTTATAAAAAAAAATAAAGGTATTTTTGTCCCAATAAAAAGAAAAGAAATTAGATGGAATTTTAAAGTTAACACTAGTAGAGGATTTTTCAAGAATTAAACTTAATTTTTAGAGGGATTTTGAAGTAATTTTAAAGTTATGGAGTCTTTGACAAATCCCAAAAAAGATAGGAGATTTTTCAAAAAAAATTCTTTAACTAATCGGACAATTAAATCACTAGTCAAATAAATTAATAGTACTAATTGATCTCCATAATTTTTTTCTTTTCGCCTCGTCAAGGGTGATGAAATGAGATTTGGGGGCCCCATATATAATTCCTATGGGATTCCTGTAAATAAGACAACTGTGTTTGAGTGACTAATCGTTATTAAAGGACATTAATATACGGCTCTGTTTTGGAGCCCAATAAGAGCCCAATAAAAATTATTACTACTATATAATTAATAATGTGTTATTACATATGTTGCATAATTCATTATTTTAATATTTCATATTGTATGAAATATTGTGAACAATGATATAATATTTGTTGTTATGTTTTTTCGTAAAATTGTATTATATCTTATTCTTATATATTATTATATGATTACACTAATATAAGTATTATTATTTGATTAAAAATATTAGATTTTTTGTTATCATAAGGTAAAATAATGGTAAAACATATGAATAATCATAGATAAATTAATTCTAATAACTTTATTTTAAGATGATATTATTAATATTATCATACAAATATATAATTTGTATTACAATGAAAAACACAATTTACATGCTCGTCGCGTAACGCAAGTATTCTCCTAATTCTTGTTTATCCCACTCTTCTTTTTATGTTTAGCAGTGATAACAGTAATAAATATTTTTATTCTTGGCTTATCACGTTGTCCAACAGGGCCTAAGGGCCTTTTGACTTTTAATTAGGATAAATAGTATATGCGGTAGTGAAATTTGTGGACAAATAACATTTTCTGTAATTATGATATAGAATAATTATGATATAGAGTATTTGTAGTGCAATTTGGGGACACGTATCATTTCCCCATTTAAGTGATGACCTGGTCCGAATCATCTTCCATAATAATATATGATTAGATTGATCCCGGCACGTAGTTGTGAATATATGTGTACTGACATGTTTTCTGAGTTTATTTTATTTTATTTTATTTATCCTTATGATTTTCCGATTACTTATATGTTAATTTACATACTTAATATTATTTTTTTTAAACTAAAGATATATTAGACAATGAACATATCAACATAACACAAACCGGAGGAAATGAATATTTAGAAGTATGTTGATGACGTGATTGCTTGAAAGTCGGAGTTCATAATTAATTAATACATAATTAGTATTTATTTGAATTAATAAATCTTAATTATGTATATCTTGTGAAGTGTCATATTTATTAAGTGTTACTTAGGATATAGAGTACATGCAGGGAACACATAACGTTGCCATGACCAAATGGCCAAATACGGGACAAGCATTTTCCCTAATCACCTCACCTGCGGGGCCTCACCGGGGAGGTGTATTTACTTCCACAATAATATATAAAACTAGTTTTTTTCATGTGCAAATACGCGGTAGTTTTCGAGTTTGTCGTTATTTAAATTTTTCTTGTATGTCATTTTTTTAATCTTAATTTCGACTTTTTGTTTTATTTCTAAAGTATTTGTTTTTTTATACATAGTTATTATGATTGACTATAGTTTCTCGTGATGTCATCACGTCTTTTTTATTTTGTTTAAATTTTTTTATTTGCGATATTGCTGATGTTATTATGAAAAATCATACATTAAACAAAAATATAAACATTCACAATAACTCGCTCTCGTCATCTCCATCACTCTTTTTCTATATCCATAATATCGCTCTCTTTCTTCGTCCGTCTCAATCTCGCCCGCCATTCTCTCCACGTTAGAAATCGCCTTCCCCATCACTCTTATTTGTCTCGTTAGGTTAAGCTGCCAAAAATAATAAAGAGAAAGAAATATAATTGGGTGTGAGAAATTTTGAAAAAAAAATCTAAGTTTCTAGGATATTGTAAAATATGATTATCTTTTTGGAAATTCCAAAAAAACTCATCTGTCAAACTTTTATTTTCAAATATTCCCTATGGGGTTAAGACTAACCATTGATGATATTAAATTTTTTTGGCTAAAATATCTTTTTATTTTCATATGTAGTAATTAAAAAATACTTTTGTTACTTTTTTATTAATTTTATTAATGTAAGAAAATTCATAAATATTTTTTAACATGTAGTAATTTAAAAAAATAAAATGTATTACATATTGTGTTTATATAATTTTAATATTTTATTTATTATTCTTGAAAAAATAACATAATATTATAATAAAATAAACAACAATAAATAAACGCTTCGAAAATATAGTGATAGAAAAATATATGTTTAAACATCAAGTTTTTTATTTTCATTCTTTTTTGTGTATATTTTTAATAATTTCATGATATTTTTTTTTTAATATTTGCAAGGTATTTTTTTATGTTCTTGTTTATTTTATTATTATTTTATGTTAGTTTTTCAGGAAAAAAATAGAAAAGTCAAATATATATAATGTATGAAATATTAAAATTATATAAATATAACATATAATAATTTTTTTTAATTATTATATGCTAAAAATTATTTAGGCCTTTTTTAAAATTAATAAAAATAACAATTTTTTTAAATAGTACATATATTAATAGAAAGGTATTTTGATAAAAAAAAAAGTTAATTTATGGGTAATTGCATGAAAGGTGGAATGATTATTGGCTTAGACACGGCTCACATAAATCATGTGTTTATGTCATATCCCGGTCCATGTAGACCATGTCCGAGGAGCAATGAACGGTCATGATGTGTGTAGAAAAATTTGAGTTAAATTGAATGGTTGAGATTGTTTTGATGACGTAATTTCATCTCATGGCTACAATTTTTTTAACTTTATAAATAAGTTATAATAATATATAGTAAATAACCAAATATCATAATTACTCAAGAAATGAATGTCACCACCACCACATATATCATGTCAATTCTCTGAATATAATAAGCCAAACTCATTGGCAGGCTCTCTAATAATGACTCAAGAAAATAACCAAATATCATAATTGTCCACGGAGAGTGCATTTGACATTCCTCAAGAGCCACAAAAAAAAAAGTGCAAACTCTAATCACGACTCAGGAGCCATGAAAATAAAACACACCTTTGGCTTTATAACATCATGCTATATAATTCTAATAAATAAATAAAAATGTGTACCAGACAAAATATCATTCCAAAATCATGTAAGGAAAGAAAACTTAAAATAATGACAGCACATGCCCAACAATAAAAAATATTTTTCTCATTAAACTAATAATAAGTATTCGTACCTTTGATCGTTTTACCTTCAATCGAAATTTCAAGAGCATTGTGTTTCGGCTTTGTTTGAGATTTTACCTTTGATCGGAATTTCGAGACTATCGTGCTGATAACGTATTATAAACGGAAGGTAAAATAACACAAGAAAAAGAGAGAAAAAGTCTTTATCATTGGACTGAATTGTTTGTACAAATTGAACCACACAAATCATCCTTATATAGGGAACACAACACCATTTCATCCAATGTGAACGCTCCAGTGTGAAACCTCAAATGTGCATCCTCTCCAGTATGAAACCTCCAATTTGCATTTCTCCATGTCCATATATTTTCCTCAGTGTCTAACATTTTCACACTTGTACATATTATGCATTCACATTTATAACATATTTTAATTCAATTTTAGTTTTAGTTTCATACGTATATTTGTCTTTAGTTCTCAAGACATCAATTCGTGAGGGGAAATTTAGAGGGGGAGCTCATATATGAAGCCCCCCATTTCCCCCCGCTCATGCTGATTGAATCAGCGTGAGGTCATTGATTAATAGAGAGCTCCATTTACCATCCCCAAAAAATCTCCTCTATATAGGGAAATGATATTGCTCCCAATTAACTCGGCTCTGAATTAACAGTTAATTGGGGCCGGCCCATATAAATACTCTTAACCCTAAACACTCTCTCTCCTCTTTCATTTGTAGCCGCCTCACCTCTCTCCTCTCTCTCTCTCTCTCTCTCTCTGGTGAAACCCTAGCCGCCGCACAAACAAAACCCGCGAACACGAACCCTAGCCGTTGCATATAGTTGTTATTGAAAGAAATACAGTTTCAGGTCAACCGTAAAAGTGTACAAAAAGACACACGAACGTACACGTTGGAGAAGACAGAAAAATGCATAATAGGATTGTGCAGAATTGGGCGAAATAACACTGTGCGTCACGACGCACGATATGGTGCGTCATGACGCACCACAGTGTTTTGTCCACTAGGCTGTGGACTTAGCCAAATTCAGGAAAAATAGCTTCGTGCGTCATGACGCACAATATGATGCGTCATGACGGTAGGATGTGTATTTTGTCCAGTAACTTTTGGACTTCATGCGTCATGACGGACCATATGGTGCGTCATGACGGTAGCAGTTAAAAGTTGGTTTTGAACACGGTGCGTCATGACGCAAGTTATTGTGCGTCATGACGGACTGTATTAAAACGCTGTTTTCTGGCAGTTTTGGTACACACGATTTGGTGAGTCCAAAAGGTGGATATTGGATGTCCTTATCCTATCTAAGTATATATAGGATGTTTTCTCTCTCTCTTGATAGTTAGATCATTATTCTATTCATTGAATCTTCAAGTGAAAGAGAGATATTCTCCAACAGTTATCTCTCGTTTTTAGAGGTTTTGTGCGATTTGTTTTTACTGAGTTGTTATATTTTGATAGTTTTGCTGATTTTTTTTTTTTTTTTTTTGACTATTTTGCGAGTAATTAAGAGTTAACTCATGATTTGTTTTGACTGATTTTTGATTTTGTGTGGAGGTCGTAAATCGTAATATTTTTTGGGATTTTAAGTATTTTTTTTACTGTTTTTGGTTGTAACCCTAGATCCGCCGCAACTCGGATTTTTCTGTTGTTTAGGGATTCCAGGATTTTTTTATTGTTTTTTTACTGTTTTTTTACTGTTTTTTTTACTGTTTTTACTGTTTTTTCTCAATCTGTTCTTCATTAACACAACTCGGATTTTTTTACTGTTTATTAATTCCAGGATTTTTGGATATATTGATTAATTGTTAATTCGATTTTTTTTATATATTGATTACTTATTAATTAACTCGAATTTCATAGTTTTTGAATTTTCTTAATTGCAGATATGGAATGAAAATAACTTGTTAATGAAGAACATATTGAGAAGATTTGGGGATTTATGGAATTTGCAGATATGGAATTTTGAATTTTAGTTTTTGAATTCGAATTCAAAAATTAATGAAAATTACTTTTTTTAAATTACTGGTTAATTTGAGGAAATTGTATTGACTGTTAATTGACTGTTAATTGAAACAATCTTTGAATGTTGATGTTTTAAATATTGAAAATTTATTATTTATTATTTGAATGGAAATTGTATTAATTGTTAATTCGGTATAAAAATTGAATATGGAAATTTGAAATATTATATTTTAATATTTGAAAGGGAAATGCTATTAACTGTTAATTCAGTATAAAAATTGAAATTTGAAATTTGGTGTTAATTAGCTGTTAAAAAAATATTACAGATTAGTTGTTAATTGGATTAGTATGAATATTGAAATTTTAAATTGTTAATTTGAGTTAATTATATTTCCAAAATTATTGTTAAGAATATGGAATGAATTAAATTTAGTTAATAAATTATCATATATGGCAAACTATGATTAATGAAGTATTAACAAATATTTATAACTTATAATGGTTAATTGGTATATGCAGGAAACGAAATCAATTAAGTGTTAATTGGAAATGATTTATTTAGAATTTCAGATAATTAATAAATTGATTGAATAAGTGGTTAATTGAATATTTTCCGATAATTATGATTGCTAATGGTTAATTGACATATGATTAATTGAGTTATAAAAAAGAATTTATGCATGCTTATTTCTAAAGAAATTAATTAGCATAATTTGGTTAATTAAGTTAGCTACAAATTATTTGTTTGTTAATTACATTGTCAAATATATATCTTCATTGAACTTTTAAATAATATTTGTTATTTGATATATTGTTAATTAAGTTAACATATATTTTTTAGTTGTATTAGAAAAATATTATTTTTTAATCATGTTAATTATCTGAAAATTATGTTACAAAATATTTATTACTTATCATATTTATTAATTAGTATTTCATAATTATTTGAAAATGAATTAACCAACAATACAATGGTACATATATTTGGGGGGAAATTTGAATTCAAATTGGGGTTCAATACCATGCCCCTATGACGCATGGGTGATTCAATCACGAGTGGGAAACTGGGGGCATAGTAAAATTATCCTTTAGAGGGGAGAGTGTACAATTTTCCTTTATAAAAATATATATATCTCTTCTCTCACCCACACACAAATACACTACGCTCAGGTGTAAAACTTGTGCAACTCTTTGAATAACTTGCAAACAGTGGATTCAAATTAATGAACCTTTCCTTTTCTCCTCTTTGTATTTGCACACAAAATTGAAAAGAATATGCTGGGGAGAGGAGGAGGTTATAGTACTGTGGAGCCTCTAGAGGTGGCGCTGGATTCGGAAGCGAAGATTACTCCGATTTTGATTGTATCGTGCGTCATGGTTGCTACTGCTGGTTTGATGTTTGGCTATGATCTCGGAATCTCAGGTTTTGGTTTTGATTTTCGTTCTTGCTTTGCCTTCTCAATATCACCTACATTTCTTGTTAATACATAATTAATTAGTTTCAGTTATGCATCTATCTGCTCGTGCTTAATTTTTTTTGGTAAAAAAAAACATCAATCATAGTGATTTCTATTGATTAAAATAGCACAAAGAGAGCCGGATTTCGCGGTGATTCCTCTTTCGGCCTCTATTCAGTCTTAGAAATGCCCAATCTAAGTTGTTTTTATTAATGCCCTATTTAAGTTCTTGTGAGTCCTCAAAATCTACCTTTCAAAATGAGATAAGATTAGCTTTAGTTAGAAATTTTAGTTTTAAATCTTTTGTTTATCTTTTTTTTAATCTTGTGTTTATCTTGTGTACCCCTCAAAACCGTGAAATTTCATAAATACTCCTAGAAAACACTTCAAATATCATGGATACTCCTAAATTGAACTTTTATTTAATAATTTGTTAATTTTTCGTTCAAAATATTTTTTCGTTTTAGTTTTATATAAAATATAATAATTATTTAAAATTTTGAGAATAGTATTGATTTCAACAATGATTTTTGAAAAGAAATTATGAGATAGAATTGACAATATTTGATTTTTTATGATTTTAAATATTATTTTAGAGAAAAAAATATTCATTATCATAGAAAAATGATTTAAAAATTAGGTAATTGACATATTACCAACGAGAAATACGTTGATGGATTTTTAATGATATAATAGGGACATATGTGATATTTTAAGAATTTTATAAGGGTAATAATAATATTTGAAGGATTTTGAAGGGGTATCTATGATATTTTGAGACGTTTCCAGGGTATTCGTGAAATTTCAATTTATTGAGGGGTATATGTGAAATTTTGATGTTTTTCAAGGGTACACTTGAAATTGCATCTTTTTTTTATAAGAATTGGAGAAAATCCATATGTTCTCTATTTATTGATGTCAATAAAAATTGAACTCACAATCTCTAACAACATAAAATTTTTTAAATCACACAATCAAGCAACCAGGCTAAGAGGCCATCTACTCCTTGTGTTTATCCTTCCATGAAAATTAACTGGCAGGACTTTTTCTAATAAATCCATTTGACAAAAGGGTCCACAATGTAACTCCAAATTGGTCTTTGTTCAAAGTCTACCAAAGAATTCTATTCAAAACCAATAAAAAGAATAGGTCTTGCCCCGCCGGCCGACTTCTTGTTGTCCTGAGTCACTATTTATCAGACAGAATAGTCTTCACTTGAAGATGTCATCTTGACAAATGAGCCTACTAAAATAAGTAAAAGAAAAAGGATTAAAATCTTCAAATAATCTATACATATTTTAGCATAATGACTTATCAAATTAACGTGCATTGCAAAATTTACATTTTTAAAATGCCGATTGACTTCATGGAATATCACAAGATTCAAAGTAGCGACATGAATATTAATTTAAGAGACCATACATGGGGACTCTCAAATTCTCCTTTAACATTTTCTATATTATCGATTAACAATTAATTAACATGATAATTAACAAAAAAAATATTTCATTAACAATTAACAGTTAATTAATATATGAATAAAATAAATATGAATTAACAATTTTTAATCAATTTCAATAAACTGTTAGTATAGTGTCTTTTTGTTAATTATCATGTTAATTAACTGTTAATTGGTGATATAAAGAGCGTGTGTGGCATGGTGTGGTGTGGTGTGGTGCGGAGCACGTATAATGATCCTTAATTTAACATGCATTTCGTACATAACATTTTTTAAAAAGGTGGAGTAACATCAATGGATAGCTTCCTCGAGAAATTCTTTCGTTCGGTATACACTCGCAAACGGGACTATGAACAAGAGGGTAGCAGCGTGTTTTGTTTGTTCAACAGTCAAAAGGTTCAATTATTCACCTCTTCGTTATACTTGGCTGGAATTCTGGCCACCTTTTTTGCCTCGTACACTACAAGATATTTTGGGCGCAGACTCACCATGGTCATAGCAGGCTTCTTCTTCATCATAGGTACTGTTATGCACTTGTTCGAAATATGAAGCCAAATTATTATGATAACAGAGCAAGCTTTATAACTAGTTTAAGCATTTACTTAACATTCAAATATTGAAATATAATATCATTAATATTATAGGTGTAATATTTGGTGCGGCGGCAAGTAATCTTACGATGCTCATAACCGGGAGGATACTTCTTGGCTGTGGCGTCGGTTTTGGGAATCAAGCAGTGCCACTTTATCTATCTGAAATTGCACCGGCGAAAATAAGAGGAGGGTTAAATATCCTATTTCAACTTAATAATACAATCGGTATCCTCTTTGCGAGCCTCGTCAATTATGGCTCATCAAAGTACATCTCTTATGTATTTCCTTAGTGCATCACTAAATTTATTAGTCATCATTTAATATGACAACTTAATTAATATCTTATAAAAGTATAACTACGCGATATCGAAAAAATGATGCTAGAAATGTGGTGTATAAATGGCATTGCTTGTTGTTTCCTATATATGTTTATTCATTAGGGAAACTATTTTTTGCCTCTTCGTTTTCTCACCACATCCTTTATATCATAAATTAGTGGTTAATGACTCAAGTAATTAACAAAAATACATCATATTAATCATTAATGAATATTGATTAAGAATTATTAATGAATATGTACTTTAATTATAAATTAATTTTCCATTAATTAATTGTTAATGAAGTATACTTTTGTTAATTATTTGGACTATTAATTATTAATCCATGGTAAAAAAGAATGTGGCGAGAAAATGAGAGGACACACTAAATGGCCTCTATTCATTATATGTCATAGGAATATGATATTTTGAGATTTTGTAGGGCAGTACGGGTGTACATAGAACTCCTAAAACTAATTGTTTCTAATATCATCCTCCATTTAAATAGGATTGACAAATGGGGATGGAGGTTATCATTAGGCGCGGCGATTATACCTGCTTTCTTATTTACGCTCGGTGCACTAGTTGTAGATGATACACCAACTAGTTTAATCGAGCGAGGCCACATTGACGAAGGTAAGGCCGTTTTAAGAAAGTTATGCGGCACAGATGATATCGAGTCCGAATTAAAGGAAATCGTGGAGGCTTCACGAGTCGCTCAGCAAGTGAAGCGGCCCTTTCGTGAACTACTCCAACGACACAATCGCCCTCCACTGATCATAGCCATTCTCCTCCAAGTATATACCAAATTTTAATTCCGTTATCTTCATCTTCTCCATTGTTACATTTATCACTCATATTTTTTCTTTTATTTTTGTTTTCTCATTGTAGATGTTCGAACAACTTACAGGGATGACTGCGATCCTGTTCTACGCTCCAGTTCTCTTCATATCACTCGGTTTCCCAAGCGATGCACCATTTTACTCTGCAGTAATTTTGGGCTCGGTTAAAGTGCTCGCCACATTAGTCTCTGTATACGCCGTTGATCGAGCAGGGCGAAGATTACTCTTTCTAGAAGCCGGCATACAAATGTTCCTCTCTCTCTTCTTAATCACAATCATTCTCGGTTTACATGTAACGGATCATTTAGGTGACCTTGACCGTGATTATGCAATGTTGGTACTAGTAATGATTTGTACTTTTGCTGCTTCGTTTGCTTGGTCATGGGGCCCACTTGCCTGGCTTATACCTAGTGAGGTATTTCAACTCGAGACTAGGTCGGCGGGACAGAGCATGACTGTTAGTGTCAGTCTATTGTGTACTTTCGTTATTGCGCAATCGTCTCTTTCAATGTTGTGCTGGTTTAAATATGGGATTTTTGCGTTTTTTGCGGGATGGGTGGTTGTGATGACTTTGTTTGTGTATTTCTTTTTGCCTGAGACTGAGAATGTGCCGATTGAGAAGATCAGTGAGGAAGTTTGGAAGAAGCATTGGTTTTGGAAACGGTTTATTGATGATGAAAAGATTCCCAAAACAAATGCTATTTATGCGGAATATAGTGAGAAAATTCGTGTATAAATTTTGTTTTGTCATTGGTTTTGCAAAGTTGTGTTTGTAGATTTTTTTTATTGAATAGAAAAGGTTATTTGTTTCTTATTTATTACTATTTGATGCAAATAAAAATTGAACGTGATGTTATGAAATCAATCACTTGAGATATTTGGAAAATTATGTTTGTAGATGACAAGACCAAATTGTTTCTGGTTGAAAATATTAATACTGGAGGTGGTGGTAGTGGCAAGGCCGGCCCCTAGGCTTTGGCCGGCGCCACAGGCCTCCCAATTCACAAAGGCCTCCAAATAATTTTATAATGAACAGAAGGTATATAAATAGATGTTGTATCTTTGAAAAAATAAAAAAACTGAATGGTGGGACTAAATTAGATGCTCAAAACCGGCAAAATTACGTGATAACAATTAAAAAAACATATTTCACATACACCAAGGTTTTTATACATATGTGGTTTACAAGAACCAAGTTCATATAACAAATATTCAACAAATAGTGAAAATCGGTGAAAATTAATGCAGAGAAAAATATTTAGACCCGGTTCACGCACACCTTAGTCTTTATTCATGCTAATTTTTTAAGACAAAGTTTTTATTTTATTTTTTTTTTTTTGAGTAAATTCGGAGAGGGCTCAAAGTCTCACTTCCAAACACAATCTCCTTTTTTTTTTTTTTTTTATTACAAACCCGTAGGCCACATACTCTATTCACTCATTTAACATTTAATCTATAATCCAGTATCCCGTCGGGAATCGAACCCCACACCTCTTGCTCCCTAGTCAAGAGGTGTGACCAACTAGGCTAACTCTAGTTGGCAAACGAGTAAATGGAGAAGGCTCGGTGGTCCTCCATCCATTGGTGCCAATGAGACTCGAACCCACAACCTCTCACAACATATGATTTCTTGTGTCTCACGCCCAACCACCGGGCCACAAGCCCATTGACAAAGACAAAGTCCATGCTTTCAAAATATTAAAGAAAGATGCAAGTTTCCTATAGCCGTCTTGCCTAAATTGTGCATGTCCCAATTAAAAATATTGGTGAAAACTTAGGAATCATTAAATGCATATTTTTTGAACATTTTTACATCAGGTTGGCATTCTGAGTTTAAACCACACATAGGGGCTGTTTGTTTTGATGTAAGTGTGGCAGTTTGTAACTGTAGTTACTGTATTAGTGCATTTTACATTGTTTGGTTTGATGTATTTTATCAAACTTCCGTAACTCATTTTACATCCTCACCGTCTTTTCCTGCAACTCAACATTCCTTCCAAGTTACGGGAAGTGGAGAAACATCACACAGAAAACCTTGGCGGGAGAAACATCACAAAGAAAAACCACTGCGTTCAGCCCTCTCTTCTGCTCGCTCCAGAGTACCACAACCTCGTCCTCGTCCTCTTGGTCTCTACACCGAGCAACTCTCCAGTACCTCCTTCACTTCCCCTCGCCATCTCAATCAGTGCAGGTTCCTCTCTTTTACATCTTGTTATTAGGGTTTCAGCTCGTCTCTCCCCTCTGCCTGCTACAGTGCCTCCGTAAGTATCAATGTTTTCTGCTCGTCTCTCCCCGCCAAGCAATAAATCAATCAATTATGTTGTTTTTCTGCTCGTCTCTCCCCTCCAACTCTTAAGTATCGATGTTTACTTTATGGTTTCAGTTCGTCTCTCCCCTTCTGCTCGTTAGCAATTCTGTAAATCAATCAATCAATTTCGTAATTAGTCTTGAACATCAAATTATTGTTTTAACAATCAATTTTGTAATTAATCTCTCCCCTCCAACTCTGTAATTAGTCTCTCCCCTCCAATTTTGTAATCAATCAATTTTTCCTTGGTGATTAATTTTTGATTAAGCAATCAATTTTGTAATCAATCAATCAATTTAGCAATTAGTCTTGAACATCAAATTGTTGTTTTAACAATCAATTTTGTAATTAGTCTCTCCCCTTCAATTTTTTAATCAATCAATTTTTCCTTGGTGATTAATTTCTGATTAATTTGGTGATCAATCAATTTTGTAATCAATCAATTTTGTAATCAATCAATCAATTTCGTAATTAGTCTTGAACATCAAATTACGAAAGATACATTTCTGATTAATTTGGTGATTTGTATAGGTTTTCAAAATGTCAATCGAAGACCAACGTGCGGCTGCTTTAGGTGCTTTAGTGGGAGGTTTTATCATTTCGATGCTTCTCAAAAAAATTGAAGGAGGGCAAGCAAGCATTTCAAAGGATATAATTGACAAAAGACATTTCATCCGAAATTCGTACATAATAAGAGTGATTCATGAGTCCGATGTTGGATGTGTTGCGATGACCCGATTGAGAAGAAGTGCATTTTGTGGATTATGTGATATCATGAAAAATAGGAAATTAATGTGGGATACATTGCATGTCACACTTGAGGAGCAAATGGCCATATTTTTTGCACGTCATAGCTCATAGTGTGAGAACTTTTGTAATTTGAAATTAAATTAAAAAAATATTGGAATTTCATAATTCAATTACATCAAGCCAAACAAAATAAAATAAAACATGGTAGTTATTTTTACATCAATCCAAACATTATAATTAGAAGTGCAGTTACGAAAAGTTGACTTACGGAAGGTGAATTTACTTCATGTAATTTGTAACACAGTCATCCAAACAAGCCCATAAATTAACATAGTTCAATTGAAACGTGGTTGAAGCAAACTAGGCCAGGCATAGTATTTATATTAGTCTCTTTTCATTTATTTTAAACATTTTGTAGTTATTGTTTTTTTTCTCTATTTTTTTTGTAACATATCTAACATTTTTTACCTAGTATAGTTTTTATTCTTTTTAATTTGAAGTAAAAATTAAAATATTAATGATATACGATGGAAGGTCTTAACGTTTGTCGTCGTCTTAGGCCTCCGAAAATACAGGATCGGGCCTGGGAAGTGGAGGTGGCAATGGAAGTGGAGGAGGCGCAGTTCAATTAGGTTTGATATTTATTTGATCCGTTAAGTAGATCTTTGATATTATTGTATTTTGTGGGATAATATTCTATTTTCTATGATAATAAATGAGTTAACCGACAGGATTTAGCCAAATATGCTATATTTATTTGATATGTTAAGTAGATATTTATTTTGAGTTAACCAACAGAATTTTACCAACCGACATAATTATTATTATTTTTTAGAATATAATTTTACAAAATTATGAAATATATATACACTTGAATTTTATCTTTATTTTGAATTTCATATTATCATATATCCAATATTTCTTCTCTGATTTAAAAATATGAAAAAATTTATGTAACAAAATAAAATATAAAAGTAAGTATAATTACATTAATGACATGTAAGACTAATTATTAGTACTTTTAAAATTTTATAATTCATGTTAATCTTTTAAAAAAAAATAATAAACATGAAAGATATTAATTTACCAAATACAAATAACTTCTTCAACTTTTAAAATGTTATTATTCTTATTTTTGAAAATATATAAATTTAAAAATATCATATGGTTTGTTTTTTTACTTATGTCCAAGTGTGTTATTTTATTATCTTATAGTGACATTTATCTTTTATATATGTCGTATTAGATTATTAAATAAATATTTCGCATTGTGTCAGATTCAAAAATTGTACAATAATTTTGTCTTCATCAAACTTCTTTAATCGATATGATTTTTTTTTGAAGTAGATCGTAGAACACAAAACGTGCTCTTGCAGTTCTATTCTTGATTAAAATAAAAGGTGTTACATAGTGTTTATATGCTCCTTAAAAAGGAGCACCTCTCGTAATGAAAATCCTTAAATCCCTTAAATCCCTTGATCCATAATTTCCAGCCCTATTACAATAAACTATTTAAATTTGAAAAGCTGTTATAACTATATTCTTGCTATTATCCATGAACGCACCAAGTTTTTGCATTATGCCTCTATTAAGATCGGCATACGTATACGTCCTTTTTGTGAAGATTCTGCTATTGCATTCCTTCCATATAGCTCAAATGCAGGTTGCCTATCTTCTTTTCGGGTCAAACGGATCGTTTGACGTAATTGTCGGTAGAGTATTGATATGCTTCCATGATTCTAGGAAAGAACCAATTGTTGCTTCAGGTGGTATGTTGCATAGTCGGAAGCACTCGGCAGTGAAAGTGCAATTAACCAAAAGATGTGATGTATCATGTAGTTTCCTCAATGTCGTTACATAGCACACATAGTTTGTTGTTGTTGTGCGGTCATTCTCTTTTGGCCAGATTTTCCTGTGTGATGATACGGCTGTGCCCAACTAATCATGAGAAAAGTTCAATTTTTCGTGGAATCCTAAAATTTAGGATTTGTTTTACCCATTCAATATCCGTACCCGAATCGCTAATTATCTTGTAAATTTTCTTTGTCGAGAATTTCTCAATACTTCCTCATTTTCATCATGTATTAGTGGCGGTGGCTTGAATGCAATGTTATATATCGATATAAGTTTTTGGAGATCCTTTATAAAATAAGAGGCCAATCGTTGTCCTCATGCCCCTAGATCATTAGTATTTTGAATGCCACATATTTCTTTAACCGAGTTAGTGCACATGGCATTACTTTCAAAGTCAATTTTAAATAACCATTCGATAAGTGGACTTTTATTTTGTAATCGAGATCTAACACCACCCCCCCCCCCCCCCCCCCCCCCCCCCCCCCCACACACACACACACACACACACACACACACACACACACATTTTTTTTTATTGGTAAACAAACTTCTTTCCAATTGGCTAGACATTTTTCCATTTGGTAATGTACTTTTTCCTCTCCAAAAGAAAGATCAAATTATCTTTATTAATTCTTTAAGTAACCATGTCGGAAGCAAGAATACTTGCATATAATAGCTAGGTAGCGCATTGAGTACCGATTTGATTAACGTGTTTAGACCTCCCAGGGACAAGATACTATCATTCCACGAATTTAATTTCCTTCTAATCTTCTCCAGCAAGGGCTGGAAAGATATCTTTGAAGGCTTTCCGAAGGAAATAGGTAGTCAGAGGTACATGATCGGAAAAAAAAAAAATTGTACATCCTAGGATTGACCCCACATTTTGGTGTAGTTCCTGTGGAATGGAAATTGGTACAAAGCAAGATTTATCCCAATTTACCTCAAGGTCCGTTACCCGTGAGAAGATTTTTATCGTTTCGATTAATATTTTAAGGTTTTTAGAAAATGTCTCGACAAAGAGTTTTGCGTCATCCGCGTATTGGAGGATACGCGGAGCAAAGAGTATAGGCCTAGTTAACAGAGGTCAAACATTGCTCAGAAAAACGTTTAAGATGTCGGCAGTTATATTGAATAAAAGTGGTGATAGTGGATCCCTTTGGCGCAACTCCCGTTTGTGTGGGAAGTATTCATCACTTATCTCGTTTGTTAGAACCGAGGAGCGGGATGATTCAAGAATTTTCTTTAACCACTCTATCCATATTCGGGGAAAGCCTTTATCAGCGAGTGTATACATAAGGAAGTCTCATGATATTGTGTCAAAGGCTTTCCTAAAATCAATCTTTAATAAGACAATTGGAGTTTTTTTTTGTGGTATGTGTTGACTATTCTCGAGTAGCCAAATAAGTTTCTAGTATTGAGCGGCCTTTGATAAATGCGGTTTGGCAAGAACTTACAAGCACTACAACAAAACATCGTGTTAGCTACAACCGGAAAGTGTTGGCTACAACTCTGTAGCTAACAAGGGATCATTAGCTACCGCTCGGTCGCTAATAGATGTTCTTGTATCTAATACACGACTTTTTAGCTACAACCTATGTCACCAATACTTGCATGTAGCAAATAATTTTGCGATGGAGTGTCGAATATATTAGTGTATATAATATGTGTATATGTGTATTCCTCTTGCGAGTATGTTGTCTCGGCAAATGTTTGGGTGATTAACAATTCAAGGTTTTGGATAATGAAGATAATTTGACATTTTGGAAATTTTCATTTAATTTCTAATTTTTAAATTTATTTACTGATTTTAAAATATTATTTTCGGATTTTAAAATTATAAATAAACAATAACACAAAGTATTGGCTACAGAGGAAAGAATGTAGCCAATAACTATATCTTGTCGCTAATAACCTTTTTGGCTACAAAGTATAATCCCTTAGCCAATAAAAGAATTGGTGTATTCGCTACGGCTGTCCAAAATCATTAGCTACAACCACTTGAACCGTAGCTAAAAGAATTGTTGGCGACGGGAATAGCCTTGAAGAAAATAGTTCCATTCGCGAGGGTAGAGTTGTGTATCTAATGGACTCGTTGCCAATAAATATGTTGGCTACAGGCATGTCGCCAATAACAATGTTAGAGACGCGATGATAGCTACATACTGTTAGAAACGAGATAGAGTCGCCAATAAACTTATGTGCTGCTAATACTAGTGAAAGAGACGGAAATGGCTGAAGCTAATATCGTGTTTTCAAGTAGTGAAGTAACAACATATCCAGTTGTAATCGTTGTTGTAAAACTTTAGTTATTAATTTAATTGGAGCGAAGATTATGCTTATCGGTCTAAAATCAGTAAGTTGGTTTGGGGAGTCATTTTTAGGTATGCGGGAGATCGTGGACTTGTTGATTTTGAATAGGGATAAACTATTATTGTGAAAGCCCTCAAAGATCCTCATTATTTGTGGTTTCATAATATCCCAAAATAATTGGAAGAGTTCGGCCATGATGCCATCCGTCCAACAAGATATTTCAATATGATTTTTATTTTCACAAACTGTTATGTTTATTTTCAAAAAAATCACATCTAAATATTACGTGTATGTCAAAATAAAGTGAAACAAACCAGCCGCGAAACGCAGATAATCTCCTAGTTTACATTAATTGGGACCCTACTAATTCTAATTCTGAGCTTTGACTTTATTTTTTCTTTCATTTTAGAAATATGTAATAATATACTTATATTACTAATTATTTACAATTTTGTATTTTTTTTAATTGGTACATATTGATAAGATGATAGAAAGACGGAAAATTCAATCCGGAACTGGCAAGTCTTTCAATGCCGGAGGTGGTGGAGGTGCCATGGAGGGGGGAGGTGCGAATGGAGGTGGAGGAGGGGGAGTTGAATTTGGTTTGATGATATTTATTTGATATGTTCAGTAGATCTTTGATATTTGTTTATTTTCTGTGATAATATTCTATTTTCCACGATAATAATTGAGTTAGTCGACAAAATATCTAGTTGTGTTTCTATCAACTTTACCTTAATTTCTAAATATGAATATCTAGCTTGAAGGTTTTTGAATAAATGACTAATAATTATCTCATCTTGATAATGTCGAGTCAACCCGCGGATTAGGTCATCATTTATTCCAAACTCTATAGTATATTTAGAGTTACTTTTGTTCTTTTTTATAAATAACTAACATTCAAAAATCTTCTGGGCTCTCCGACTTCACCGCCACATCTTCTATAATGAGTCAGTGGTTAATGGTCAGGTGATTAACAAAAGTAATGTGCATTAACAGTTAATAAATATATAATTAAAGTACATGTGCATTAACAATTCTTAATCAATATGACAATATCCATTAACGATTAATGGGATATATTTTGTTAATTATTTGGGCTATTAACCATTAATCCATGATATAGAGGATGTGGTGGGAAAATGAGAGGACAAGTTATAGTTTCCCACGGTGGAATTAATCCACACCATTATTTTGGACCTAACTTTTTGTGATTTCCGTGTGCAACATTTTCACATTCATTTCACCATTATACTATGATATGTAGTAAAACTTTAAGTCATTGATTAATAATTAATTTTTTATAAACATATTTTCTTTATAATGTCTCTTATTTTACATCATGTTTTGAGTATTCTTAGACAACCACATCATCACATATTAATGATGTGGACTATTATTATTAGTTAGTCTCATATAAGACTAAATTTATTCAATTGTTTATCATTCACATAAGATTACATGATCAAATATGAATGAAATGAAATATTAAGAATTTATATATATAATACTAAAACTCAATATGTAATATTGTAAAACTTACAACATATAGTAGTATAATTTTTAAAAATTTAATTTTAAAAATTCATTAATTACGTTCGTTTTAATCTTCTACTTTTTTGACATCCGTATTAGCACAGTTCATACATACAATTTTCCATAATTTAAATTTGTAAAAATATTATGTAAAAAATACAATGCAAAAAGTGCATTTTTACATAATATAATTTTTTAAGTATTTAATTTACATAATAGAATTTTAAATATTAATATTTATCATTAATTTAAATAGCTGCGCAATAGCGCCGCTATAGCGCAAATCGCAATAAATATTTCTAAAACGCAATACCGCAACCTAGTAAATAACGTCGCAATATCGCCGTTATATTGCGCAATAGCGGTGTTCAAATGTAAATTACAGTCCAAACGCTACGGATCGCTATATCGCAAGTTAAAATATTGATATTTATTTTTTAAAAAGTATAACTAGAGTAATCCCATATAAAATTTAAAATTTTAATAAAACTTATGATATAAAATAATTTATATCTATATTTATGCTAAATTAAAATTTTATATTAATTATTAAATTACTTTCATTATTAAGTTTAATATTATTTATAATTTTTATTGTATTTTAATTTAATATTTGTTGTTATATTTTTTTGTAAAATCATAATATACCTCATATATTATTATACATTGACATTAATATAAAAGTTATTGTTTGATTATAAAAATAAGATTGTTTGATATCATAATGTTAATAATTGTAAAATATACACATAATTATAAATAAAAAAAAGCTCAAACAATTTTATTGCGATATGATATTATTAATGTTATTATATAAATGTGCATAATTACGCAGCACGTTTATATTTTTAATTATCAACTCAAAATTATCAAGATGAATGAATCCAAATTTTCCAAAATGATAAGATTTTTCTTTTACCACAAGTGAAAACTATGATTCGAAACTGGCATCTCAATTGCCCAATATATTAATGGGCCGATATTAATATTTCTCAGCCCAAAAATATATTTTTTCGTACTGCGCCAAGATTTCCATCTCGAACTAATATTTAGTTTGATAAATACGAAATACGAAATATCATTTAATATGTATCCAATGAAAATATGAAATATGAAACTAATATATTTATCCCCCTCGATCCTTATAAACCCAACGTGGTGGGTTATAAACTTTCCAATGTCGATAGAAGAAGAATACAAGATGAATGAATCCAAAATGATTAATTACGCAGCACGTTTACTTGGCAGGTTCCCTAGTAAACCGGTACCACACGACATGATAATTCTCATATTTGGTAAAGCCATAATTGTTAAGTTTGTTATAATTAACTTTATAAAGTCGATTTCGAGGAATATTTCATTTCAAATCAATATAATGGCGCCAAAGAAAATCTTTATGATCTTCAGAATCAAGGACAGAGAAATAAATGATTTATTTACCCATGTAGTGTTGAAAAAATTGAGATCCGTTATTACCGAGTTGGTTTATTCTTAACGTTTGAAAAAAAGTTAAAAACTATCAAACTGATCTTTTTCCCTCTTTAACCGTCTTTATGCCGATTAATTAATTTAAATTCGTTTTTTGTATTGGGGCTTACAGCGATAAATTTTGTTAAGCCAGAAATTTAATTTTACTTCCATTTTCAGGTCAATTCAAAATAACCCATATCGCATCCAAATCGATATATTATTACAAAATCAATGATTTGATACGAGCTTGTTTTTTGCATATGACATATATCAATACACATTAACGACCCTATCACACTAAAAATCAATAATAGTTATCACTCTTGTTTTATTCATGGAGGCTCTGTCTGCAAAAAGAATAAAGATGGATATATAACTTTATTTCTCTTTTTTATCCTTATTCCCGCTTATCCTCTTTTTAAATTTGTATGTTTGGTTGTTTGGCAAGGAATAAGAAGATAAATTAGGTTATCTCCAACTTATCTCCCACCCAAACGGCACCGTAAGGATATGTTTTTCGCGTTTTTTAATTAAAAATAGTAAATATCGTTCAAAAATATATTTTCATGCAAAATACAATTCGGTTAAATTATCTCGTACAGTTATGAGTGGCAGTGGGTCAAATATTGTCAAAATCGACCCGAATCGTATCCGAAAAATCCAGATTTTTTTTTATCTGGTTCGGTATATAGATTTAGTGTCGGATCCTAGTCTGGTTTTTTGGGATCCGGCTCCAAATTCGAATTTCGAAATTCTTTTTATATATGTATTATATTATATTTTAGTATACATAAAACATGGACAAAATAAATAATTTCAACTCACAACCATACAATTATGTTTAAATATAATAGTATAAATTATTCATGTCGCAAAATATGTATATATAATTAAAATATAAATAATGTTATCATATAATATTATTCGTTTTAGTTATTCGAAAAAGATTCGTATTCGATAATATTTAAACCATATATGTATTAGTTTAATATCCGAAATATATCCGGATCCAGATTGTTTCATGCTCGAATTCCCATCCATAAAATAAAATGAATACTAATATAATATGACCACTATCTGAATTGGATCCGAACCGTTGACACCCTACCTACAATACAAGCAAAAAATATAATAGTAATACGACCAAATAGCCAATCGCAATCACGGCCCCCAATTTGAACCACGTGTTATCCGAATCACTCGTAATTTGAAAGTCCTAACCCAAATGTCAATGAGTCCGTAACGTAGTTAATTGAGTGTAAGACACAAAAAATTATATATTAATGTTATGATGGATTGTGAGTTCGATGTTAATTGGTATCAAAAAAAATTATGTATCAATAACGAAAACGATTTCTTATCGGATATCATTCAAACAAACAAAAAAATCCTAACCCGAATGACTCGCAATTCAAATGACCCATAGCATAAGCAACTCGCAACTCACAAGTGTCCACAACTTGACCCGAACCGGTTCATTTGCTACATCTAATTATATACGTCCTTCTCATGAAAAAGATGTAATCATTATATATACGGAAAAAATATCAAAACTTGATTCTGACTTAAAAGGTAAATTTACCCGAAAATAAGTTTCCAACGCAGAAATTACACGTCACACGTCTTTCTAACAGCTGCACATTTTGGACGACGTGGAAATGAATGGAACAAAACAAAAATAGGTTCGGAGAGAAAGTAAGGGTCCAATCAAGATATCACACACCCCCTCTATTTGTTTACCTATAGGCTATACTTAGTTGTCACCACACACCAACTACCCAACCCACACGAACGTTAATCTTCCCTAAAGCTTAAAATACTTTTTTTTAGACAAGAAGAGAGATAATTCGTCATCAATGGCGTCACAACTGAGAAGGGAAAATACACTTGCCACCAAACTCATCCCAAATTTCTTTCTTGACGAGATGACAAAAATTATTAGATGGGTTAATTAGTTTTTTAATTGACTCAATTAATTGTTAATTGACACGTTCAGTTGACACGTCAATAAATTAATAATAATAAACTGTCAATTAAAACGTTAATCGAATCAATTAATAATATTAATAAACCCAATTAATCATCATTTTGTCACTTCATCAAGACTAATTTTTGGTGTTACGGACTGTATATAACCCCAAGAAACAATTAGCCTCAATCATATGTTTAATTTAGGTTTAGAAACAATGCATAGTTGGGCTGAATTTTACAATTTTAGGCGGTATTTCATGTGTAATATGATTATCCCTCCAAAGTATGAAATATCATCAATATTTGTACAAACCATGAGAAATATCATGTTCTATTTTCCGTCCTGATTTTTTAAAAAAGTGTTTCTAGATTATTAATTTCCTCTCTCAATTCAAGTATAAATAAAGATAACGAATCGTGATATTTTGGCAATGTTTATCAAAAAAAATTATATATTCCTATATTTCACAGGTATTCTTTGGATGTATGTGGTATTTTCCTTTAAGAAAGAGTGATGATGCACTTCCCCCATCTCTCCCCTATCTCTCCCCCCACCTCGGGATATACACCGGAAGGTTTAACACCATCAAATTTTATATCTTAAAATCATGATTTAGTATCTTAATCTATAGTTTAACATCATAATTAAGATGTTAAAAAATAAATTAAAATTTTAAATCATAATTAAGATGTTAAATTTGAAGGCGTTAAGTCTTATGATGACACATCAAGGGTTGAGGAGGAAGATAAGGGGGATGTCCAACTTTTTCCTAAATTGCCTTAAAATATTTTGATACGGCACAGACCACTCACTTTACTTACAAAAGTTAAGTTTCTTGGAACAATTTTTAATAAGAGGTCATATATCATATATGGTGCCCCTCAAATTCCCTCCGACACCTTATTTATCACCAATTAGCAATTAATTAACATAATAATTAACAAAAATATATTTTATTAACGGTTAATTAATATATAATTAAAATAAATATAAATTAATAATTCTTAATCAATATTAATTAATCATTAATGAAATATATTTTTTGTTAATTATCATGTTAATTAATTGTTAATTAGTGATATAAAAAGTATTGGGTGAATTTGAGGGACATGGCACAATTATCCTTTTCATAACTAAATAGTTGACTAATGGTCCTATCTTTCTTTGTTTTTGTAAATTAGAAGTTCTCATTTTGAATTCCTCCTTTTATTAGTCAATAATTTCAACTTGAACGAAAGCAGTATCTGCAATTCTGCACCATTGGTTTAATTTAAACTATTGCAGTACGAGATTTTATTTTTTAATGGAAACGTGGAGTCTTAATCATGTGTAACCATTATGTATAGCGTGGTATGTGCAATGAGTGAATGAAATGTATACATTTCTCAATTATTATGAGATTTATTATAATTATAATGAGTGAATGAAATGTAACCTTTAGTTGATTTACTTCATATATTATATGTGTTATAATATAATAATGAGATAATGCGCATAAGAAGAGTGAAAGATATAGGAGAGTTGTGGGATAGACCTAGGGATGTCAATGGTGTGGATATTGCCCGAACCGACCCGAACCGTATACGAAAAAATATCCGGATTCGAAAAAAATATCCGGATCCGAGTGGATCCGGATATGGATCTGGTTGCTAATTTTAGGATCCGGAACCGGATTCTATATTCGGTTTTGGTGCGGAGACCGGATCTGTGTTCCGGATCCGGGTATTTTTAGGATCCGGATACTCGGAACCAGATTCGAGTATCCGGAACCGGATCCAGATACGCATATTATATATTATTTTTATGTATTATATTTGATATTAGTTGAAAATCATATACAAATTAATGATTTGTGAGTGATTTAAACTCACAATCGTAAAATTACGTTTAAATATAATCATATTTATCGTTCATGTCACAAATTATATATATTTATAACTAAAAAGTAAGTTATGTTATGATAACATAGTATCCGTTTTAATATCCGAAAGAGAACCGTATCTGTATCCGTATCCGACAATATCCGAACCGTATCCGTATCCGTTTATTATCCGAACTGTATCCGGATCCGGGTAATTCCGTATCCGAAAAAAAATATGGATATGGATCTGGTATGACCACTATCCGAACCGGATCCGAACCGTTGACACCCCTAGATAGACCCATTGTTTTAAAAAAAAAAATTAGAATATTTATTAACTAATGATTTTTTTTATAAGATTAAAATGTATATTTATCATTTCATGCTATGCAAAACATAAATTTTGTATAATTAATTGATAAATATCTAAAATATTTTAAAATAATTTTTTAGAAATGATTTATCATAGGAAATGAGTTTATCATAGAACTCTCATATCCACAAACTAGAAGAGGTAGTGGCCCTTCTTATATTTTGACAAAATAGTGTATGGATAATTTATTGACATTGTATTTTATTTTGACAAAATATTTTAAAAAATCTAGAAAATTTAGTTGTGAAATAAATAGAGGCCAATTACCGTGCCCTTATATTTTCCCCACCACATCCTCTATATTATCTATTAACCACTAATCACTCAAATAATTAATAAAAAAATTCTCCATTAACAGTTAATTAATATATAATTATAATATATATAAATTAACAATTTTAATCAATATCAATTAACGATTAATGAAATATCTTTTAATTAATAATCATGTTAATTAATCATTAATTAATTATTAATTGGTGACGTAGAGACAGTGATGGGGAAGCGAAGGAGCACGGTAAAATTACCCAAATAAACCAAATAGATATAAGGATCTCCCAGTAATTGAAGACCATTCGATTAGAAAATTCGCCTCAACAAATAACATGAAAAATAATGAGGGTTATTATACTAGTGTGCAAATAAATACATATATATTTTGAATATTATCTAACTGGTTTTTTTTTACTAAGCCGAAAAACAATAGTAAATAAATTAAGAAAAAAATTATATTAAATTTAATTTATTGATTGTTTTAAGGACAAAATATGAATAATCAAGAAAACTGAAATACTAATATGAGAACTTAAATATTGAACATTTACAACCACATTTATTGAGAAACTATATTCATTACAACATGGTACTGTAAAGCACAAAAGAAACAGAAATATTCATGTACGAATGGTTGTCATAAGTTTTTTTTTTTGAGCTCATTACCCCATATTACCCCACACATCCTCGATCTACAAGATTAGTGATTAATTATTTTTTTTAATTAACATAAATACACTTGATTAATGATTAATTATTAAAGAATTAAGGTACATATGAATTAACCATTAATAATTAATATGTATCAGTGTTAATAAAGTATATTTGTATTAATTAAGAGGGTATTAGTTGTTAATCCCTCCTATCGTCAATGTACGGGGAAAACTGGGGAAAGAGTAAAATTTCTCTTTTCTTTTTGTTTGTTATAGCCGATGTTGATATGTTTTATTATAAATTATAGTAATTGATTGGTACCCATTTTTTTTCTTAAGAAATAGATCCGAGCAGATTTTTTTTTTTAAATCCAAAAGTTTAATAAAAGAAAAACTACCCTACCGGTCACGAGTCATGACGGGACCACGTACACGTGGGTCATATTTTTCTATGACTAGATTTATATAAAGCCAATTTGTACCTTTCTTTTTCCTTTAACAAGGCCACGAAGAAACCATCAAATCACAGAAAAAAAATTTCTCCAATCTTTTAGCTTGGAAATAATTTGGAAACTTAGTTTTCAGTGGTTCAAATGTAAAGAGACCAAAATGTCATAATGTCATTGTTGAATATTATGCAGTGAAGGACAGATCCAAGTATAAGTTGTATTTTGTGTGTATCGTGTAAATGGTTGAGAGATTTTGTATATGTGTTGCTAAACAAAGCACACAAACGAATTATCTTATTCTTATCCATCCTTTCTCCAACAATATTTTCAAGACAAATACACCACTCCCAAGATAAATGATACTGATCCATAATATAGAGAGAAAATGATTTATAAATATTCTTTCACATACTTACAAAGTGTCATTCATTAAAACATTAAAACTGTGCTATATATTAATTGGATATTTTAGCCATTGGTCATTAAATCTTTAATGTTTTGGTTTGCCCAACTAAAATTCTTATTTTTTTTTAAAATTGGAGTTATCCATCCATTACTCGATAATTGGATCGTTAAGCAGTGACAAATTATGAGATATCATATTTAATGACGTGATAGCATAATTTATTTTAACTATGAATTTATTGAATATAAATATATTGATAAATATGAATCTAGTTGGTGAGGTACTAATATAAATTTATTAAATCATATATTTTTTTTAAAAATAAAATAATTTCATGATGTCACGTCACAATTTAACGGTACATTTATTAGTTAATGGGTGGAAGAAATTGATTGTACTAAATTAAAAGGATAAGCGATTTGTTTGATTAAATTAAAACATAAGCGATTTGTTTGATTAAATTAAAACGTTAAAAAGTTAATTTTTTTTTTTTGAAAGGCATGGATCAACAAAAAAAATTCTAGGATTTATGGCCGTTCAAACTAAAAAAAAGGTAAGCAATCATCATTATAATTAATACAAAATATTCTCTTCCCAAACATATAAGATTTTTGGAACAGAACCAAAGTTTGTGATCTCAAATTTGTTTTGAGATTTGGTAACTAGAAACAAGTACGCAAAAAGTTAGTAACAAGGACAAATATATCCAAAATTACACATGAAATATTGCAACTTGCAAAAGGTGACCAATTAACCATTAATAAACAAAATAACACATAATATTGAATATTGAATATTGAATAAGTGATGACAAAAACAAAGCCTGTGTTGTTGTTTGCTGGTCCTCCAAAATTACTTTTACGGAACTAAATTTCCCTTTTGTTGGTTTTCAAAAATTATTTCATTCTATTTTCTTAGTTCTACACTTCTACTGAAAAAAGATTAGTCATTAAGTGGTCAAAATATTAATCTTGATCCAAATTAATTGATTCTAATTAAATGTCCCGAATTAAAATACCTTAGTTAGTGTCCCAATTAACTGCTAATCCTAATTAAAGAAGTACGATTAAATTAATTGGGAGAAAGGTGATGTCATCGAATTTTAATTGAGGGTGTAGTGGGGAGAAATATAATTCCGCGAAAGATTAATCTGTTTTGAGTTTTGGTATATACAATTTTTTGACCAAATATCCTCATTATATTTGTCTTTTCTTTTATTCAATTGAAAGTAATACAAAAATAATATTTCCAACATAATATTAGTTTGATAACATTTTGCGATACAATGTTATGGTACACAATTTTATTTTATGATATTAATGCAAATATATATTTTATATTTTCTGTAAATAATAATTTTATTTTACATAAAATATCATTTGTTAATTTTAATACTTATTTATCTATATTTATGCAAATTTTTACTTTCATATTTATTTATTTATTATTTATGCAAAATATTACTTTTATATATATTTAGGGTTTAGGGCTAAGTATTATTTTCATATTTATTTTGAATATAATATTGAAAAAATAAAAATGTTGAAATAAAATAATACCCAATTCAAAATGATAAATAAATATGAAAATAATATTTTGCATAAATAATATTAAAAATATTTTACATGAAATATATAAATAAAAAGTAAAAAAAATGTATTTTATGTAAAATAAAAGTATGATTTACATAAAATATAATATTTTTTCTACAATATAATATCACAATATCAAGCTAATATTAAGTTTAGCCTTATAGGGTTTAAAAAATAATTCAAAATGTTTTATATGGGAGTTTTGAAGGGAACTTAAAAGTGAGGAGTTTTTTATAATATTCAAAAAAGTTATGGGGTTTTTGAAAAAAAATTCCAACTTAATAACCAGCAAAATGCAAAACTAAGACAATACAATATTTCACAAAAACTAAACAAATAAAAAAATAATAATTCAATTTCATGTGAAACCAGGTGCGATGAAGATTCAAACCTATAGTACATGATATCGGAGCCTTAATTTATCCACATCCTTATTTTGAAATCAATTTTGTACAATTTATTTGCGTCACATCATATTCATTAACAATTAGATTATGATACATAACCAATTTTAAACCATTCATTAATCATTGATTTTTATAATTATGTTCTTTTTGTAACAATTTAAATGTCCATTATTTTACATTATGTTTTATACATTTTTAAAAATTCGCATCAACTCAAATTGATGACGTGGACTATTATTATTGATTGGGTTTTTGGTAGACTAAATTCATTCAATTATTTATCATTTCACATATGATTACATGATAAAATGTTAATACAATGAAAATGAAAATTTTATATATAAGATATTAATAACTTAATATGTAATATTATAAAACATTCAATATATATTTGTATTACTATTAAAAATTTAATTATAATAATTCATCAAATATATTTGTTTTAATTTTTTTTTCTCTATTTGACATCCATATTAGCATGGTTCATTCCATAATTTAAATTTGTACAAATATTATGCAAGAAAATACAATACAGAAAAATGTATATTTACATATTATAATTTTAGGTATTTTATTTACATGATAGAATTTTAAGTATTATCATTTATTTTTAAATAATTATGACTATAAGAATCTCTTATATTACTACAAAAAATATTCGTAATATACAATTAATGATGTGTTACTACATATGTCGTATGATTCATTTGATATTGTACGAAATATTGTGAAAAAAAATGATGTAATATTTGTTATGTTTTTTCGTAAAATTGTGTGATACATTGTATTAATGTAATTTAACATTATCGCCGCATAGCACGAGTATTCTCATAGTGTATTATTGTACGACGAAATTGAAATTTGCATGTCGGAATTGAATTTATTTTTGTATTGCACTTTTCTTTGTATATATTTTATCTCTCCTCGAATAACTACGGGTAAATGTGTTTACCCCAAAAGAAAATATCAACAATATCACATGTATCCTTACAAAATGAAAAAAAAAAATCATGAATACTCTTATATAAAAGGGATAATTTCATATGTGTCACTTAAAAAGCATCAAATATCATATTTGTCCTCTAAAAATCTTAATATCAATTTATCCCTCCAAATCTCAGTTATCAAATTAAACAAAAAATAACTCTCATGTTAATTTAACAGAAAGAAAGTAAAAAGACCACTCTACGTTTCTTCTTTCTAATCTAATTTCATGGAAGAGCTCCATTCTTTATAATAAACATAGTTCATTTCTCGAGATTCAATTGAAGTGGTCTCAAAAGTTGTACTCTCTAATTGTACGCACTCGAAAAAGTCATTATGATGGTTACCTCCGTTATATTAGCAAGCTCCGGACTGAATCCTTGCCGCTGCCCTAAAAAATTTCCTAGGATATCCGGGGATAAATTAAAGTCAACTATGATTAGTTAAGAATCAGCTAGGGTCAATTACGAGTTTCTAAATTAGTGTAAATTGAGGTTGTATTAAGGTTTGCATGTTTTATTTGATTCTGAAAATACTTTGAAGTGTATATTATGGTACAAATTACAAATACAAAAGAGAAGATATGAGTTGCACATGATCAATAATTGTGTGATATTTGTAGGATATATATTATTTCTAGGATGAGCAAGCTTCATTGTATTTTTTTTAGCTGCTAATTGATGTATGTTTCAATCAATATGATTAATTATTCTTCATGTCAAGATTTTGTTTCGATGATTGATCTTCTAGGAACGAAATATTTTTTGTGATTTATTTGGGATTTTCGAGAAAAGTTGGTTTCGTAATTGTTTTTTCTTTCATTTTGTTAATTTGGGAATATATTTAAGAATAGAAAGGTTGGTTATGTACTTGAGGTTCATGACTTAGATAATGATGAAGTCAGAGGGACGACAAGACTTCTTTTATGGGCGATAAGATATTATTTTCGGGGCTTTTGGGGCTGAGGTCGTTTTTTAGATTAAAAGGGTAGTTTGGTCATATTTGATATAATTAGTAATGCAACTAGAGTTAATAATTTTGAAGTGTGATTAATTGGATGTAAAGTTAACGGTTTAAGTAAATTTGATACAATATTAGTTTTAGAGGGATAAATCTGATAAGTTTGATTTTTGAGAGGATAAATTTGTAAAAATTTTGGTGTTCAAAGGAAATATTTGATATTAATAATTTTTAAGGGACAAATTTGATATTTTGAGTTTTTAAAGGGACACACATCAAATTACCCCTATACAAAATTTAAGAAATAAGAAATTTCACATATGCTTTTCGCTCCATAGCGTAAGAAATATCATACATACATATTTTTTTCTTAAGTTACCCCGACGGTGTACTCTTTACTTTATGAAGAATTCTACTATGTCCCCATTTCTCTCATGGTTTCAAAATGTCATCATGATGACATCATGAAGCTATTTTTGTTGAAATTGGTCTCCAATTTGCACCCGACCACTTCTTCCAATTAATAATAATTCTAATTAATTTTTAATTAGTTAGTTTATAATTAAACTAATCAATGGTGTAATGAATTAAATTTCAATTAAAATTATCAAATTTTAGATACAAAATTAATTGGAGAAAAGTTAGGGTGCAAATTGGGAACACATGAAAAATAGTGAGGGAATGGTGAGGGGGAAACTGTCTGTGTGTGTGTGTGGGGGGGGGGGGGGGGGGGGGGTGGGGGGGGTGGGGGGGGGGGGGGGGGGGGGGGGGGTGGGTGTGTGTGTGTGTGTGTGTGTGTGTGTGTGTGTGTGTGTGTGGGGGGGGGGGGGGGCATAATGTTACTCACTTTATTATCTTTCATCATACATGAGAACAAAAGAAACAAAGAATAATTTATGTATTTTCTGAAAAAAATAGTACGAAAGGAAGAATGATGTATCTCTTTGAGTACATGTGAATAATTTATGTTTTGGATGAATATAAGTATCTCTTTGAGTACGAAAGGAAGAATGATGTACGAAAGGAAGAATGATGTATCTCTTTGAGAACAAAAGAAACGAAGAATAATTTATGTTTTGGATGGATGTATGTGATATTTTTCCTTTTCTTTTCAGTACATGTGAAATGCCCCAAAAATATATAGCTTTTCTAAGTTATTCCAATATTACCTTTGGGAATTACTCAACTTTTGAGGTTCGGTGTGTGATCTACACACAAATAGTAGGGGTGTACGTGAAACACTCCAACCCGCCTAACCCGTCAAAATTGTTCCGGACTTGTTCGTTTTTTGTCGATTTGAAAGTTATTGTGTCGGGTTCGGATTGAGATTTTGAATAATCCAAAAATATGGATTGAGTTAAGGATTTGCTATTAAAAATCTGTATAAACCTGACCCGGTCCATACAACTTCAATTTTTCAATTATTTATTTTTATTTTAACTTCTATTATAAAGTATATGATATGATATATTTTTTCAATCTTATTGCCATAACTTGTTAGTGTTAATGTCTAATTATGATTTTTGAGATATTATAAATACTCATTATGATAAGTTAATTAATTGAAAAATTGTCACATATAATAAAAAAAAAATAGTTACCAATTTTGCGGAGAATACGATGGTTCATGAACATTTTTTTTCTCAATTTGACAAGAACAAATATTTGATAAGTTTATTATGTTTAATATTAAAATAGTATATGATACAATTTGTTTACTATTAATAGTTTTGTAGCATCATGATTTTATTATTAATATATGTCATGAAATTACTAAGAATCAAAATTTATGTTTGACATCTTAAACTTTTTAAGAAAATCTCAAGCACAAAAAAATTATTGGTACGAATGCATTACATAGTTGTGACTAGTAGAAAAGAAAAATAAATTCTTTGATTATTTAGTTTTCATAATTATTTAGCATAATGTTTAGAATATATTTCTTAGTAAATATATATAAACAAATTTTGTGATTTTTTTTATGTTTATATAATTATTCTCGAATTTTATTTTTTTTAAATGAAACCTACTCCATGAAACATGAATATTATTGATTTAATCTTTTTTATTTGTGATACCAACGAGGTTTGAACTCTTGATCTTTGGTATCTTGTGTGAAACAAATTACCACTAGAACAAATGACCATTGGTAATTATTCTCGAAACTTTAATTTGCATTTAGAAGTTATTTTTTTTTATTTTGTTATAAATGTGCGAATTACAATTCAAATAATTAAAGTTATATTTGTTGTTGAGGTAAAAGTGACAACATTGCAAATTCAAAAATGTATTGATTTTGTATGTTGGTTTGAGCGAAACATAATTATTTTGTATATTTTGATCAACATATATTGCAATAGTATCATGGATTGGATTGGGTTAAAACTGATCAATTGGATCCGTTCAAACTGGCCAATCTGTCCAAGATAAGTTTTAAATCTTTTGTAACTATCATGGATTGGGTTGGGTTAAAAAAATAAAAACCCGTCCCACCTGAATTGGGTTATAATTTCGATCAAAATCCGCCTAATCCGGTCCACTTACAACACACACACACACACACACACACACACACCCCACACACCCCACACACACACACACACACCCCCCCCCCCCCCCCCCCCCCCCCCAAACCCCAACCACCACACACACACAAAGTATCAAGGGTTGCCGAGGGCTTCACAGAAAATGAAACATAGAATCACAAATTTAGTCTTGGTTTTTGAAATAATAGGTTAAGCAAACGTCTATTAAATTATTAATAACACCAGTTAATTTACACCACATATTATTATTCATCTATTTAAAGTTTAATGAAATAACTCAGCAATTGACACCTGTACATTACTGAAGTTGAGTTCAAATACTTAACATTTCAAAGTATCAAGGGTTTGAGATGTGGGGCATTTCACTGATAACCGAGTTCGAATCACGGCAACAACATTTTTAATTTAATGAAGTTTGACACGTGTCCTGTATGATTAATATACTAAAAGTACAATCATAGACATAAAATGAAGACAGTGCATATGGTAAGAACGCATGGTTGTTGTGTTGCCAACTCGGGTTCGAAACCCAGCCACAAGCACGATTTTGTTTTTTGAATGTTTCAAAGAGAAATGATTAGTGACTCCAAGAAACACACTTCTTGTTTCAAAGAGAAATGATTAATGACTCCAAGAAACACATTTATTGATCAATGTGTTACATTTAATAAAGAGATTATTGATTGATTAGTGATTACCCCAACATACACACAATTATACACAATTAATATAAAGATGATATATTCTCAAATTATTAATGTATAAAAAAAATATTTATTTCTCAAGAAACTATAAATTGATAATGTTAAAATTACAATTCATGATCATCTAAATTACCAAAAATAAATAAAAAATTTATTTGTGTTCAAATTTGAAAAATATTTTTTATTGTCAAAGAATAAAAAAATAGAAACTAAAAGAGTTGAAACTATAATTAAACCCTAAAAAATATCAAATAATATCTTTTCACTATCTTAGTAATTTAAATCAATTTTACTACAACTTGAGAAATAATTTTTTACTGTCCAATAAAATAAATAAAAACTAAAAAAGTCAAAGTTATAATTAAACTCTAAAAAATATCGAAATATATTTTTGCACAATCTTATTAATCAATATGACTTTTTATATAATTTGAAATATATTTTTCTATTTGTCCAAGAAAATTAAAAAAAAAAAAAGTCAAAATTATAATTAAAACCTAAAAATAGCTAGCTATATTCTTTTGCAAGCTTATTAATGAAATTCATTTTTGCTATAATTTGAAAAATATTTCTTTCCATTGTTGACGAAAATAAATAGAAACTTAAAGAGTCAAAATTATAATTAAACACAACAAACTATCAAATTATATTTTTACATAATCATATTACTCAAAATAATTTATGCTATAATTTAAAAAAAATAGTTTCTCCGTTGCAATCAATTTTATATATATCAATCCATCTCTCTAAATGTGATGTTTATTCCTAAAAAAAATCTAATGTCTATTTTTTGTCATAATAATTAAGTTTAAAAATATATAATTAACAAATTCAATATAAATAATTTTAAGTCGATCGATATGGAAGAAAAATCCGTACTATTGGGGGGAGTATCTCTCTCTCTCTCTTTCTTCAATAACCAAATTCCAGTTTCTCTATACATATATTTATGCAATAAAAATGTAGCATATCTAAACTATGATGAAATGTAACTTGAGACATTATTATTCACGGATGAAATGTTACATACAGAAAAGAAATACATTAAATAATGAAACTGTAATGCACATGTGTCTTCTGATCTTGCTGCCACCTCAATGTTTTATCAGAAATTCCGAACACACCTTGAACAGTATAAATTCAATCAAAGCAGTTTCTCATTGATTGTGCCTCCTGTACCGATTGTCCAATATCCCTAAATACAAGACCAATCATCCATCATTCGTATCTTGTATGCCTCTTATTAGTGTTCTGCATATTCCGATTTTAGACCAAATATCTTCAACAAAGTTCTCTAGGTGAGTTTCTAATCCTCAAATTATTCGTCTTTTTTCTTTTCTTGTTCGCTAATTGATCGAAAGTTTGAGTCTTTAGGTTTTGGTAAGAGTGTAGAATGGTTTTGTTTAAATTGGAAAATTTTGGGAAATGGGAAAATGAGTAAGTGTCCAAGATAATGGGTTTATGATGGGATTTTTCTTAAAAGTTCTGAAAGGGGTTACTTTTGTTTGTTCTTTTGGGAGAAGAGAAGTCCTTGAGTTAATTTATAGGTGTATTTAGTGTTTTGAGTCTCGCCATTTGTGTAAATTTTCTGCAAGAACCAAGATTAGAACTTCATTGTGTAAAATTCAAGAAGGAGCTGAAAGGGCGCTTCTTTGTCATATGTCTAATTTTTATGAGCAAAACCAAAACTTCCAAGTTCGGGGTTAAAATTGTTGAAATATGATTTGTTTATTGAATACAAGGTTGTACCAGTGATTCGTTGATTCTCTCTTTTCGTTATCTCTGTGTTTTTTATCTTTTCTTTGGATTACCCACTGTGCAAGCAACTTTTTGAGTTCTTTTTAGGATAAGTCTCTTTAATTTTACATGGTCCACTCAATTATCTCTTTCTCTCTCATGTAACACGACATGAACAAATAAAATATTAAAAAGGAAAATTATACATTTTCTTTTTTGAAAATTGATTTCGACTAAACTTTTCTCAAATTATTCGCAGGATGATAAACACATCACCGGTATCTAGAGGACCTCAGAACTAGCATTAAACCAAATTCAATTTCTTTAATTTTCTCCCAAACCAATTCATTCAATTCTTCAAATTCTTCTCTAAATTCCGTTAAAAAAAATCTCAGAAAATGGCAATGGCACCCCCAATAAAAGTAATTCTAGGCTCAATCGCCTTCGGTATATTCTGGATCCTAGCGGTTTTTCCCGCCGTACCGTTTCTCCCAATTGGGCGCACAGCTGGCTCGCTCTTAGGTGCGATGTTAATGGTTATTTTTCGCGTAATTTCTCCTGACGAAGCGTATTCCTCTATCGATCTCCCAATATTAGGCCTTTTATTCGGCACGATGGTAGTGAGCGTATATCTAGAAAGAGCCGATATGTTCCAATACTTGGGCAAACTCCTCTCGTGGAAAAGTAGAGGAGCCAAAGATTTGCTCTTTCGAGTTTGTATCATTTCCGCTATTTCCAGCGCGCTTTTTACTAACGACACTGTCTGCGTAGTCCTCACAGAGTTCATATTGAAGATCGCTAGACAGAACGACCTGCCACCTCAGCCTTTTCTTTTAGCCCTCGCTTCAAGCGCAAATATCGGTTCCGCCACTACTCCGATTGGGAATCCGCAAAATTTAGTCATAGCGGTACAGAGTGGTATTTCTTTCGGGAAATTTTTGAAGGGGTTGTTCGGAGCGATGTTCGTAGGGGTTTTGGTGAACGCGACTATTTTGTTAGGGTATTTTTGGAAAGTATTATCCGTCGAAAAAGATTTAGAGATCGCATCGAATAGCGTTCCTAACGAAGTGTTTGCGGATGATGAGATGGTTTCTCATAGATTTTCACCCGCGACGATGTCGCATTTGAATACTATGGGTTCCCAAGAGCTCGAGACAGCTGTCGAGACGGTTATACAGGCTGGCCTGGCAGTCCAGGCTGGCGAGGATAATATCAATGCAAGAAGTAGACGGTATAATAGTGATAGCGATATACAAACCGTCTCTATAGAGTCTAAGGACACGGGTACGTTTAGTACGGTCGGTATGATCGAGGGAGCGGTTTCTAGAAGGTTCCCGAGGAGTTCAAGTAGGCCAAGAGAAGTGGCTATAGAGGAGTCGAGTAACGTAGAAGAAAAGGAGGATTCGGGAGAGCGGTGGAAGAGGATTTGTTGGAAGGTTTCGGTTTATTTGGTTACTTTAGGAATGCTTATCGCGCTTCTAATGGGACTTAATATGTCTTGGTCCGCACTCACGGCCGCGTTGGTTTTGGTCGTGATCGATTTCAAGGATGCGAGACCTTGTCTCGAAAAGGTAGACTAAATTTGAGTTTTAGAATTTCAATTTAGTTATGTATTCTTATACGATGGGGCATTTTAACATAGCAGGTGTCGTACTCGTTGTTGATATTCTTTTGTGGGATGTTTATAACGGTCGATGGATTCAACAAGACGGGGATTCCTAGCGCTCTGTGGGATTTCGTTGAGCCGTATTCGAAGATCGATACTGCGAGTGGTGTTGCTCTTCTTTCTGTTGTGGTTCTCGTCCTTTCTAATATCGCTTCTAATGTACCGACAGGTATATTTTTTTTATTTTTTTCTGTTGTAATAGGTATGTATAATAAATGCATTTATATGCCAGTTCTATTGCTGGGAGCGAGAGTAGCGGCATCGGCGGCTGAGATTTCTCGATCTGAAGAGACGAGAGCGTGGCTTATACTCGCATGGGTTAGTACCGTGGCTGGTAATCTCTCTCTTTTGGGCTCCGCGGCAAATTTAATTGTATGCGAGCAAGCTAGAAGGGCGCAATATCATGGATATAACCTCTCGTTTTTTAGCCATCTTCGTTTCGGGGTTCCTTCTACAATAGTTGTCACTGTCGTAGGGTTGTTACTTGTTAATGCATGAATTTGTTTTTTGGGTAGGCAGAAATTGTTTTTATGAATAAGGAGGATGCTTATTTGGTATTAATTTTAGAGAGGAAATTATTGTAATATTTCTGCTATTAGCAGGAAAAATAATCTAATTTCGCATCAAGATTCTCATGTTCTGCCAAAGAGGAAAGTTTTGTTTAATATTTTTCTTAGTTATATGCAAGATTTAATTATAAACTAGGATGATAGTATGATAAATATTTTTTATTGTATACAAAATATAATTTTTTATGATAATAGTAATAATAATATCATTCCAAAATAAATTTATTTGAATTCATTCATGTAAGATTATGTAAATATTTACAATTATTTTGCATGATATTAGCATGCCATGTTTTTTCAACAAATAAAAATATTAATATTAGTGTCACCGTAATATTTACATTATCGTTAGTATCACTGTATATTAATATAATGAGGTATAATATAGTTTTAAGAAAAACACAATAAATATTATATCATTGTTGTTTGTATTAGTTCATGCAATACCAAATATAAAAATACCGAACCGTAAATATATGTACTCAGTACACATCATTAATTATATAACACTAATAATTTTTTATTGATTCAAAATATAATGACAACTATAAATTATATTTGAAAATAATTTAAAAAATAATATCAATATTTAATTCAACAAACATATAAATAGAAAATATCATATGATTTTTTTTAATTTACATTTTAAAAAATAACAATAGTATTCGATATATGTTTATAAGTTTAAAAAGTTATTTATGTTCGGATTAATAATTTGTATTTAATTTTTATTAATTTCTGAAAATTTTAATATTAAATTTGTTTGGAAAAACACACAAATATAACCTACTAAGTATTTTCTAAAATTCTCATCATCATGATTTTTTTAAATAAACTAGCTTTATCCCCGCGCCATTGCGCGGGATTTTTTTATATAATTATTTAAATATAATTAACGCATGTGCGAATTAACGCGCATGCGTTTGAACTAAATTAATCTAATCATGATGTCAATAGATATATAAGGTTCATGAAATTAGTCTATCACGGATATTATTTTCTAATATAATTTGTATAAATATCATTTGTTCAGGTGCTTCTAAAATCAATTAATATAATCAGGACATATTCGCAAATTTTAATATGTATGTAAAATCGAAAAAAAGGCCAAATGTAAAAAAAATCCAAAATGTAAAATAAGAAAAAAGAATCAAAATGTAAAAAGGACCAAAATATAAATTAATACTAAAAAGGACAAAAATGTAAATAAAAGGACCAAAATGTAAATTAAAAATGTAAAAAAGGATCGAAATGTAAATAAAAAGGACCAAAATGTAAATAAAAAGGAAAAAAATGTAAATTGCAACTAAAAAGGACCAAAATATAAATAAAAAGGACCAAAATATAAATTAAGAAATATAAAAAGGACCGAAATGTAAATACAAAGGACCAGAATGTAAATAAAAAGGACCAACATGTAAATTAATACTAAAAAGGACCAAAATGTAAATAAAAAAGGACCAAAATGTCAATTAAAATGTAAAAAAAGGATCGAAATGTAAATAAAAAGTACCAAAATGTAAATAAAAAGGACAAAAATGTAAATTAAAACTAAAAAGGACCAAAATGTAAATTAAAAAATGTAAAAAAGGACCGAAATGTAAATACAAAGGACCAGAATGTAAATAAAAAGGATCAACATGTAAATTAAAACTAAAAAGGATCAAAATGTAAATAAAAGGACCAAAATGTAATTTTTTTTTTTTTTACAAAAAAAGGACCAAAATTTAAATAAAAATGACCAAAATGTAAATTAATTTTTTTTTTTTACAAAAAGGCCCCTGATGACGTGGAGGCTTAGATTTGCAAGAATTTTGTCTACTTTATACATAAGATTAATGGCAGTACTTAAAATTTAATTATGTAAAAATGCATAAATTTTGCATTGTATTTTCATACACAATGTTTGTAAAAATTCAAATTAGAAAAAATATTATATATGAACTATTCTAATATGAATATCAAACTAAAAATAAAATCAAACAAATATATTTGACGGATTTTTAAATTAAAGATTCTTAAAATATTGTTAACAAGTGATGTATGTTTTGTAATATTATATAATAATTTATTAATATTTTATATATATTTTTTTCATCTATTATTTGCATTAACATTTTGATCATGCAATTCATTGTGAAATTAAATAAATTTAATTTAACATGAATCTAACAAATAATTAAAGTAAAGATAACTTCAAAAGTGTATATAATAATTTGCATATAAATATCCGCATAGAAAATATGTTCATAAAAAGTCAACGTTTAATCAATGATCTACGAATTTATCACATATCATAATATAATTATTCAAATGATTGTGACTGTGACGATGCGGAATAAACAAAAACTAAACCAAAATTAAAAGTTTGGATAAATAAGAATGAGAGCTTCAGTGTTGTAAAAGGAGTACTAGAGCAATAATTTGACTTTTGAATCTCAAAACAATGCATTTCTTAACAAAAATAGTGAATACAGGAATATATCATTTAGATGCCCCGATACAATAAAAAAAAAAATCAAAATGAACAACGGATATTCAGTTGAAAATATGAAGAAAAATTATGACTATCCCTCCAAGATTTTTGGAATTATATATATTATAGTGATCATAGTGATTGTACTATAATAAACTTCCAAATTTATGTATTTGTGTGTATTTTTTGCCCTTCTAAATTTTAAACGGGGCTTAATAGGGGGAAATTATTTTCGAGTCCTCCAACATCCCACATTTACGGTAAAGACCCGCCACTAAATATTGCCCATTACGCTCCTCATTCCTACCATATATCGTCGTCGTCATCATCATCAACTACGCCTACAAAGCATAAATTAGATTAGTTTGACTACTCATATTTGATATTGAATTGTATGAATCAAATTCTTTTTTTCACTTCAGTATTTGTCTCACGTTTAATTTGATAAATTATTCACTGGATCGGGGTACCGACATATTATGAGAACTCTTATTTAATACTCTACCACTTCAATGTGGGGAAAAAAAATCAAACTCTCTTTTTTCCTTATTTGTTCATATAAACAAAATCCAAAAGAAAAATTATATGTGTCCTTTTTACATAAAATTATGCAAATTTATATATGGTATTAATTAGGTGACAAAATCGTATTAATGAGATGACAAATGATATTTATTATGTGGTAAATCAAATTATTACAAAATGATTTGGTTTATTTAATTATTTATAGTATATTTGATTTTACACATGACAAATCATATTTATATTAATAAATTTTTATTTTGAATCTTTTTTAAAAACAAAGTATCTTTATTTTTATTTTGCTTACTTTTGCGAACTTATTATTTTTATTTTTTATGATATTTTTATTCATGTGTGTCCGTTTAACACATGTTAAACGGTGTATTAATTCGGTCAAATAATTTTTTTCCCAAATTTACAGATTTAAATTTGATTATTAATATTATAAATTGTGGTAAACAATCTTGTTTAAAATATTAAATAAATTGATGATGTGTGAAATCGTGAATCTTTTTACCTTCTTTTTCTATATAAGATAAAAAAAAAAAATTAAATATTCATGATCTATCACCATCATTAATGCAGGCACCAACACATCAATCAATATATGAAATTTTAAGAGATAGATGCATCATCACTCAATCCAAAAAGAAACTAATCATAAAAGAATGAAATTTTACCAGGAATAAAATTACAAACCTTTATTTCAAATTATGTTGCAAGCACCACCGTTTTAACCCAGGGCAATCACAAATATTAACTTTGTACGATTCTACAGGAGGAAGCTCGCCTGCCGTTGGTTGAAAGCTCTGGACAATCAGAAATTTCCAAACTTCTGAGCAAAGTGAGGAGGTTTCTTAACCCCATCGATGATAACTCATTATCGAAAGAATCATCTGTACCTATCGCTAATTCAAGAGAAAGTTCTGGTTCCTTCTGCAACGATTTGAGTTTTGAAAATAATATTGGAGGCCTTCTATCATGCCACCATATTTCACCTCCAAATCGTAATTTTGTCATCATGACATCACGATTAAATAGGAGTTTCAAATTGCATCGATAATGTCTCCTAATTAATTTTGTAATTTTATTTTGATTATTTTAATTAAAAATTAATTCATTGGACCATCAATTAGTATAATTAAAAGTTAATTAATTAGACTTTTAATTGTATTTTATTTTGGTATTAATTGAATGCTTGATTAAATGAATGCAAATTTGGTAGGTGAATTGGTAAGCATGACAATCCCATCACGATTTGGTGGATGAATTTGGAGAGAGCAGTATACTTTTTATATATCCTTAAATTTTTTTTTTTTGAAAGTTTGGTTACCTTTCGGTATACCAATGAGTTCCATTAAATAATAAAAAGGTGGTGGTTACAGTTTTGTACAGGATGGGTATAAAACCTTAGTTCAGAAGGAAAAAAAAAAAAACCAAAAGACCTATGTGTTTTCTTTCCATAGTGCTGCTTCCTCCAAAGTCTTGATTGCAATTGTGACCGGCGGCGATTCTCTCTGTCCGAAGATTCTCGCGTTTCTTTGTTTCCAGATGGTCCAATTTGCGGCCGCCCATGTGATTTGCCAGTCCGGTCCTTCTTCTTTGCTTAGCTTGTCGGAGTTATGGTGCCAAGTTTCCAAGACCGAGTCCTTTTGAACCCATTTAATCGGTTGGGTGGATCTTCTCTCTATGTTCCTCCAAACCGCGTTTGTATAAGAGCAATGGAGGAAAAGGTGGTTAATATTCTCGTGTTGGCGTTTGCAAAGTGGGCATAGTAGGCCTTGATGATAACCCTTGAGTTCCATTATATCTCCGGTGTTTAACTTATTGTGCATAAGTAGCCATAGGAAAAAATGTATTTTTGGTGGGACCTTTAGTTTCCACATTTTGTTTGCCCAATGTGATGATATCCCGGGATTTCTTAGGAAAGCATAAGCCGATTTGGACGAAAAGGATCCGTTTGATTCCCACTTCCATGTCGTTTGGTTGTCGGAGTCTTTTGAGGTTGATACCTCGTATAAAGGTAGCAATTTTATTAAGTCTTTTAGAAAGTAAGAGAGAGAAGCTTCGGGGATGTTTCTTAGGTCGCTTGATGTATTTACTCCATAGAGTTCCGTGAGGCACTTAGCCCAAAGGTTGTCGTTTCCGGCATCTATTTTCCATATCGCTTTTTGTACGAGGGCTTTGTTTTGGTCTTTTATATTTAGTATTCCTAGACCCCCGAATTTTTTTGGCAATGTAATTTTTTCCCAATTCATTAGGCAACTTCCTCCTTGTATATTATCCTTTCCTTTCCATAAGAAGGCTCTCATTAGTTTGGTAATTTCTTCAATCGTCCCTTTTGGAAGTAATGTTGTTTGCATAATATACGTCGAGACCGAACTAAGGGTAGCTTTTAGGAGTGTTAGTCTGCCCCCGAAGGATAGGAGTTTGCTTTTCCACGATCCTATTCTTTGTTGAATTTTTAGGACGAGAGGTTGGAAGATTACTTTCCTCGGTTTATTTAGTGTTAGCGGTATCCCTAAATATTTCGATGGGAAAACTTTCTTGGTGCATGAAAGCATAGTCTCTATTGTATTGTGTAGAATTGGAGGCACGTTGATGGGATATAAACTTGTTTTTTGCCGATTTATTCGTAAACCCGATATTTCTTGGAATAGCTCTAGAGCTAGGGATATGGTTTGAATATTTTGGGTGTTTGCTTCAAAAAATAATAGTGTATCATCGGCGTATTGCAATAGCTTAGCTTTTAGGCCGGTGATCGTATTTAAAGTGGGGCTAATGTTGTCTATCATTGCTCTTAGCGTGTCAATCGCAATATTGAAAAGTAATGGCGATAGCGGGTCCCCTTGCCTTAAACCTCGTTGGTGAAAGAAGTATGGGGATATGGTTCCGTTCACTTTTATCGCGGAGGATGACGAGATAAATAGATTGTTGATCCATTCATTCCATTTCGGAGGAAAGTTTTTTTGACGTAGGAGTTGTTGCATGAAATCCCAAGGGACATTATCGAAAGCTTTCGTTATGTCGATGGATAGCATTATTGTTGGAATTTTGCTTTTTTTGAAGAAGTTGAGGTATTCTCTTGCTACTAGAAAGGAATCGCTTATGGATCTATTTTTTATAAACGCCGATTGGTTAAGAGGTAGTAATGTCGGGAGTAGGGGTTGTAGTCTATTCGCCATGAGTTTGGTTATTATTTTAATTGGGATGTTGATTACGCTAATTGGCCGATAGTGTTCAATTTGGGATGCATTTTCTTTTTTCGGTATTAGTGTTATGTTCGCTTGATTTATTCTCCAAAGGTCTAGTTTGTTATCATAGAAGTCGTTTATTAGCGCTTTAAGGTCGTCTTGGACAATCGCCCAATAGTCTCTTATATATTCGGCCGGCACTCCATCCGGACCGGAAGATTTCCTCTTTTTTAGTTTATTAATTACATTTTGAATTTCGTTTGGGTCGAAAGGCCTTACTAGGTCTTGTAATTCGATTGGGTGAGCCGTTTGTGGGAATAATACCGTCATGTCGAAAGACGTTCGAGTTGGTCTAGTCCCCATGGTTCCACGAAAGTTATTGTACAAAGCTAGTAGGATCTCCCGCGGGTCCGTGAGAGTGTGAGTATCGATCTTTATAGATCCTATAAAATTAGTTTGTGGGAATAATACCGTTTGTTGGGAGGTCCATGCTTGTTGGAAGATTAGTTTTGAGTCCGGGTATAACAACCACATTCTCTCTAGGTTGTATGCCTTTTTTTCATTTGTGTTGGGTAGTTCAAAAGTAATTTTGAGCGGGGTGTGATCGGATGTTAACATCGCTTGTTCTTTTGTTTGGATAACGAGGTGATGTGTAAAAAAATGGTGTGAGACAAGGGCTCGATCTAGTTTGGAGAAAGTCGGTGCCTCCCTTTTATTGGTCCAAGTAAAAAGGCGTGATCTTTGGGGGCTTTCCTCTAAGTTGCATTTGTTTATAAAGTCATTGAAACCTTGCATGTGTTGCAGTAGGTGGTTATTCCCCGTGGACTCCGAAGGCGTTCGTATGAGGTCAAAGTCTCCTAATACGATCCATGGTAAGTTTTGCGGATCATGATTCTCAAGTTCTTTTAAGAAATCATTTTTTTGTTCATTTGTTGCCGGTCCATAGACGTTTGTTATGGCGCATACAAAGCCATTGTTTGATTTTAGAGTTGTCGTTAAAGCATAAGTTCCTACGATTTTATTAATTAGTTCAAAGTCTTTTGACCATGCCATTACCATTCCTCCTTTGGAGTTGTTTGCGTCAATGCGCTCGAAATTTTGGATGTTTGGGGGACATATTTTCTTCATGTCAAAGTAGTTCATCTCGTTCAATTTTGTTTCTTGCAAACAAATTACATTACAACTAGCTAGTCTATTAGTTTCCTTGACAAGTTTACATTTATCGGCCTTGCCAATTCCTCTAACGTTCCAAAATAAAATAGATAGATAATTAAAAAGCTTGCGATTCATTTAAATATATCAAAAGGATGAGTCGCACAACTCCTAGAGTAGCCCATTCGGCCCATAAACCTCACTCTCATCTCTATAATCCACCAAATCCAGGTCGTCATTCTCGAAGGCGAATTTGTTTGTGATCTCTGCATCAAGACGTTTATTAGAGAAATTGCATACATTATTTTCCAAGAAATTAATGTTTTTGCCTTTTGCATTTGCTAGACATGTGACAGATCCAATGGTATTCTTATAACATTTATTTTTATTTTTATTACTCGGTGTTATTATTTTCCTACTTTTATTCTCCTTACTGTCTATATTCTTATTGTGTTTTTTCTGTGCCACCTCATTTTTTATTGTGGCCAGGGTCGCATCTAAAGAGATTGGGGGGTCACTTTGAGTCGAGTCAATTTGTAACTTTTCGATATTTTGTTGAATTATTTCTGTCGACTCTTCTGTAATATGTTGTTCGGGTATTTGGGGGGCTTTGACCAGGCCTAGGCTACATAGGGCCCTAATTTCGTTTGTTTTTTCTATGGATAGGCCGCAAGGATTTTGAGCCTCTAGCTCAAGTGAGGTAATATATTCATTGGCTTTTGCTTGGGCCGTAGTGTTTAGGTTGGGTTTAATTAATTTTCTATTTCTTTGTTTTTTTCTAATTGGTTGAATTTCTGACCCATCAGAAAAGGTCTTTTTTTTGGTTATTCTATTCGACAAAAATCTTTTTCTTTGGACATATTTAATGAAATTAGAAGCTATCTTATGGGTTTTGCTTTTGAGTAGATTATGTTGTGTATATGATGTTGTAGCCGAGCTATAGGAGATAGAGAGAGGAATTTCCGTACCTAGATTGTCCAGCAGACTTTGGTGGAGTGTTATTGCACCGGTACGGTTGGAAGTGTGACCCTGTTCCACAACTTGCTTGTCTTTTTGTTCCCATGTCAGCTTCGGTTTTGGTGTATTTTCTATCTGGTCATTCGCATTAAATGTTCTTGGGTAGCTAGCGGTACGTTGGACAGCGAGAGTCTTCTCAATCTCTGGTGGGTGTACCGCGTGGACCGAGGGTAGGAGCCTTAGAACGGGTCTACTGTGGACCGGTGGTGCAGTTTTTTGCACGTTTGGAGCGGGCGTATCTTCGTCGACCGGGATTATGGTGATCGCGGTTACCGGTCGGAAATCCTGCTGGTGGTTGGAAGTGGCCTCGTAAGCTCGATCAAGGGCCTCTTCTGTGACTGACTGCTGGCCGTGATATGTTTCTTCAGTTGCGAGTTCTTCTAGGCGTTCTATTAGCTGTCTCCTCTCTTTCGTTTGGAGATTGCCGGAGAAGATGATCGAAGCCAAGCGATCTTTCTCTGTGGATGGAGGGGCTAGGTTCCAGAGGCGCCGCAGTACCTCTTGCCATTGCACTCTTCCTTCGTTATTCGTTCGCATTTCCTGTATTTCTGAAGATTGAGCTGATCCGTCGCTGATGAAGTCGCGCTTAGCTAGGGCCCTGTATCCCTCGGTGGATTGCTCCGAGTCCGGAGTGGCATGTCGTAGTATAGTGGGTGACTGCCTGGCAGCCACGAAACTGGTATTTAATTCTCTTATCTGTTGTGGGGATGGTGTAAAATCTGGGGGGCGTGAATAGTACGTTCGTTCGTTCAGGACCGTTATCGATTTGATCTCGATGTCGTAGACATGGCCGTCTGCGAGATAAGTAGTGACCGGAGGGATCCAGTTTAGATTATGAGTCGCAATTACTACCTCTAAAACCTCTAGCGAAACTATGTCCGAAAAAGGTGTGTGATCCACCACCTTACCGAAAGAGTTACATATTTCATTTAACTCTCGCTCACACCAGGTTTGAGGGGGGACGTTTAGTAGGTGTATCCACACAAGGTGGTTGTAGTGAATCACCTGAGCTCCCATGGCCGGGGACCATGGAAAGCATACGAAACCCGCCTTGGAAAGAATTGGTGTCGAGTAATCGAGATAAATTCTTCTGTCGGTATCCTCGGGTAATTTGAGGATGTATCGGTTTTCTTTCCAATACACGAGCTGATATTTGCTGGGCCACTCTTTCGTTCTTGTGATCAGAGATCTAAGCATCGTGATATTGTGTGTCGGGACGAGTGAGGCGTCGATGACGACCGAACGGTTGAGGGCTCTCAGTTCTCCTCTGTGTTCTTGTGACTCACTCATGAAACAGTACGTCCGAGGGACTCTATCCGGAGGCATTACCTCTTCCGCGCGTCTGCCTTGAGGTATGGCGGCACATAAGTTCGCCACTTGGGCCAGTCGTTCCTTGCATGAGGCATACATGTGCTCGTAGCTTTTGCAGAAAACACAAGCTTTTGGGTTTCTGCATTGAGATGTGGGATGCCCCGGTCTGACGCATCGGAGGCATTTTCCGAACCAGGATGCATGGTTGGCGTCCGGTGGGAAGACTGGCCTCTCTTCCTCCTCCTGCTGCTGCGTGGTGATCCCCGGTGGAGAATGGGGTCTCTTTCTCGTTCTCTGCCCGCCGGAATCCGCTTGGTCTTCCGTTCTCGCTTCTTGGTTGTCTTGGGTGCGTCGCCAGACCTGTCTGACGGCACCTGCCTGCGTGTTGGAGGCATTTCCTAGGTATACGCGAGCTTGCATCTTAAGTGTTTGGAAGCCTTTGCTGGTTGAGTGAAAATTAGGTTTAGGGTTTTGATATTTGTTCTGGTGAGGGGGGGCGGGAGTGGAGAGGACGTGAGCGTGGGTGTAGGCGGTACGGTTTAGTGTGACGTGGGGGTACATGCTGTCTGGTTACTTTGGTCCAGCCATCGCCTGTGTCTATGTAGACTCTCTTCCCCCTCTTCGTTTTATCTCCATTGTTGAGTCGTGCTTTTTGAGGAGAGAAAGTAGAGAGAGAAGGAGCCATCGATGGCAATAGTTAGTGGCCATATATCCTTAAATTAGCTCGATACAGTAAGAAATGCTCAATTTCTCAAGCTTGTATGAACTGCAAGCTATCGCAATGGTCTACTATCAAGTGTGTGAGTTTTTGGAGGTTGCCAAATGGGAAGAATGTAATATTCTTACAATGTTCTAAAAATATTTTTTCAATTGAGGCTGTTCAAATATATAATTAAATTTCTTTAATAAAATAATAATTGCTTTACCACGAAGTTATTTGACGGCTAAGCAATTAGAAGAACTAGGAGAATACTCGCGCTACGCTGCGAGCATGCAAATTATGTTTTTAATTGTAATACAATTATATGTTTGAATGATAATATTAATAATATCATCTTAAAATAAAGTTTTCATTTATCTATGATTATTCATTTGTTTTACAATTATTTTACATTATGACAACAAAAAATCCCATTTTTTTAATCAAATAATAATATCCATATTAGTGTCATTATATAATAATATATAAGAATAAAATATAATACAATTTTACGAAAAACTTAACAACAAATATTATATCATTGTTCACAATATTTCATACAACATCAAATATTAAAATAATGAATCATACAACATATGTAGTAACACATTATTAATTATATATATTAATAATTTTTATTGATTCAAAATGCCATGGAATATGTCAAATAATATAAAACTTAATAGTGAAAGTAATTTAATAAATAATATCAAAATTTAATTTATAATAAACATAAATACAAATTATTTTATATCATATGATTTTTTTGTATTTTACATTTTGTAAAATAACAATGCAATTTGATAGGTGTTTATAAGTTTAAAAAGTTATTTAGATGGATAAACTTTTTTTAATTCTATTATTTTTTTAATAAGTTTTGTTTGCTTAAAAACACAAATATAATCTACTTAGTATTATAAGAAATTATTATTGTTATAATTTTTCAAAAAATAAATAACAATACTTAAAAATTCTAGTATTTATCAACCCCCTTATTTTTCACCTATCTGTGAGCTTCCTCATAAAGCCACATCATCCTGTTTATCATGATTATTAACCATTAGATTGTGTGATGTGGCTTCATCACATACATTAATATTATATGTGATCATTTAAGACATGCATTTTGTATGAATATTTTTAAGTATTAATTTGAACCATTAGATGTAGTGATGTGATTTAATCTCAATCATTGATTTTTTTGTTACATTTTTTGAAGATCATATTTTGTGTAGTCATTTATGTGTCATTATTTTACACCATATTTTAAGCATTCTTAGAAATCCACATCATCTTATATTAATGATGTGACATTTTATTATTGGTTAGAATCACATTAGACCAAGTCTAATCAATTATTTAACATTTCACATAAGATTACATGATCAAATGTGAATGTAATGGAATATGAAAAGTTTATATATGAAATACTAATAATTTAATATGTAATATTATAAACATGCAACCTATATTAGTATTAATTTTATAAATTTAATTTTATAAACCCATCAAATATATTCATTTTAATTTTCTCTTTATTTTGACATCCATGTTAGTATGGTTCATACATACCGTTTTTCATAATTTCAATTTGTAAAGATATTATGTAAGAAAATACAATGCAAAAAAATACATATTTACATAATATATTTTTAAGAATTTTATTTGCATAATAGACTTTTTAAGTATTATTATTTATTTTTTAAAAGTTATAACTATAAGAATCTCATATAATACTAAGTAGATTATATTTGTGTTTGTAAGCAAACAAATTTTGTTCAAAACATAAAAATATTGTATCCATCTAAATAAATTATTAAACTTTATAAATACCTATCAAATTGTATTGTTATTTTACAAAATGTAAAATAAATAAAAAAATCATATGATAAAAAATAATTTGTATTTATGTTTATTATAAGTTAAATTTTGATATTGTTAATTAAATTACTTGAACTATTAAGTTTTATATTATTTTATATTTTCCATTGCATTTTGAATAAATAAAAATTATTACTAGTATACAATTAATTATGTGTTACTACATATGTTGTATGATTCATTATTTTAAATATTTGATATTGTATGAAATATTGTGAACAATGATATAATATTTGCTGTTATGTTTTTTCATAAAATTGTATTATATCTTATTCTTATATATATTATATAATGACACTAATGTAAATATTATTATTTGATTAAATAAATGAGATTTATTGTTATCATAATGTAAAATAATTGTAAAATATATAAATAATCATAGATAGATTAATTCAAATAACTTTATTTTAAGATTGTATTATTAATATTATCATACAAATGCGTAATTTGTATTACAATAAAAAAAAAACATAATTTACATTCTCGCCGCGTAGCGTGAGTATTCTCCTAGTGCAAATAAAATTCTTACAAATATATTATGTAAATGTGTATTTTTTTTTTGCATTGTATTTTTTTACATAATATCTTTATAAATTGAAATTATGAAAATTGGTAAGATATGTTGTATTTGATGGGTAAGATATGTCAAAATATGTTGTATAAATTGAAATTGAAATTATGAAAATTCTTACACAGCACTTGGTAAGATATGTTGTATTATGAAAATTGGTAAGATATGTCAAAATAAAGAGAACAATAAAATGAATATATTTGATGGGTTTATAAAATTAAATTTCCAAAATAATACTAAGATATGTTGTATTTTATATAATATTACATATTAAATTCTTAGTATTTCATATATAAACTTTTCATATTCCACATTTGATCACATAATCTTATGTGAAATGTTAAACAACATATTAGACTTGGTCTAATATTATTCGAACCAATAATAATATGCCACATCATTAATGTAGGATGATGTGGGTTTCTAAGAATGCTTAAAACATGGTGTAAAATAATAACACATAAATGACTATACAAAATATGATCTTTTAAAAATCTAACAAAAAATTAATGATTGAGATTAAACCACATCACTACATCAAATGGTTCAAATTAATACTTAAAAGTAATAATACAAAATGCATATATTAAATTATCAAATATAATATTGATGAATATGATGAAGTCACATCACATAATCTAATGGTTAATAATCAACATAAGAATGATGATGTGGTTTCATGATGAGACTCAAAGATATACGCAAAATAAGGGGGTGGGTTAATGTTCAGGCAAAATCTTCAAAACACTTGAAACTATACAGAATTAATGAAGTTGGTTTAAGAGAGGGGCAAACATAGTCGGTTCAAAGGCCTATAAATATGTTAGGATAATTGTAATCAATTTATATCCAAAAGAAAGTAATAGATAGAGAGTATACCACCAATTTACCAACCTCCTTATTTTGTATCCATATTTATGCAATCTTCTCATGTCACATCATCACAATTATTTCAACCATTATATTGAATATGTGATAACATATGAACCATAGATTAATCTTGGATTTTGTGTGATTATGCTTTATTTGTAGACATTCATGTGTCCCTTATTTTACACATAGTTTTAAACAATTTTACAATGCCACATCACCTTATATTGATGATGTGTCAAAATATTATTCGTTAGGTTCATGTTCGATAAGTTGTATTTAATTTTTTATTTTTCCATAATATGTTACATGATCAATTGTGAATACAAATAGAATGTGAAAAGTTTAAATATCTAACATTAATAAATCAATATATAAAATCATAAAAAATACATCAAATATTGTTAGTATTTTTCATAATATAATTTTAAAAAAATTAAGAAATATATTCCCTTGAATTTTATCTGTATTCTGAATTTCATATTATCATATATTCAATATTTTTTCTAACTTCAAATTATGAAAACAATTATTTAAAAAATATATAAAAATAAGTATAATTACATTAATGACTTATAAGCCTAATTATTATTATTTTTAAAACTAGAATTGAAAAAAAATTGCACATACTACTAAGTATGTTATATTTGTATTTTTACTTAATATAATTTCATGTTGGTCATTAAAAAAAAAATAATAAAAGATACCTTACTTACTAAACACAGATAATTTCTTTAACTATTTCGCAAAACGTCCGTAATCAAACCTCGATCGCTCTGATACTACTTGTTGAATTTTGCGCAGCACAACGACACCAAAATAACTATTTCATTACACAAGCTTTCTCAACACTACAAGCTTTCTCTCGCTACATACAACCTCACTTTCTCTCTTAGTTATTTTCTCTAGTTATGGCTCACACTCTCTCCCTCTTTTACTTTCTATGTATCTTTCTATTTGATTGATGGATCCAAATGAAATGATCCAGAGCCTATTTATAGACTTGTCAAGTCGGTTTACAAAGATCAGAATATCCTAGATAATAGTCAACCGACTTTGGTTGAAGATTTATCCATGGTATTCGAGAATGATATTTCTTTATACATAAATTACTTCATCCCAAAGCAAGTATATTATAATTCATTTTCTTTAATAAAATAATAATTGATTTATCACGAAGTTACTTGACGGCTAAGCAATTAGAAGAATGTTCAGGAGAAATCTTCAACACACTTGAAACTATATAGAGTTAATGAGTCGGTTTAAGAGGGGGGCAAACATAGTCGGTTCCAAGGCCTATAAATATGTTAGGATAATTGTAATCCATCTATATCCAAAAGAAAGAGTATGCCACCAATCACAATAGAAAGAGAAGAGTAAAACAAGGGAAATTTTGGTCACTAGACATATATAAATTGAAAATTATATAGTTTTAAAATTTTCAAAGGTCGAGAAAGAAAAATTTGATTCATTTTTCTTTGATACAGTATTTCATATGAGCACAAATTTTTATAAAAATCATTAATGCTAAATATAAATATCACTAAAAAACACAAATCTCAAAATAATATATATATATATATAAAGAAAAATAAATAATGTATTTAAATCTTAATCATATAAAATTATATTTTTTTTCGAAAAATGAGTGCCTATTAAAAATGTTCCATATTTATAAAATAATATATCTAAAAATAATTTAAAGCATAAGTATGACTTAGAAAATATGTTTCATTATCAAATCTTACAAAATCATATTTTTTTTAAATGCGTGCCTACTAAAATATGTTTCGTATTTTAAAGACGATATATCTAAAGTATTTTATTCGTAAATAAAAATCATATTTTCCAAAGAAATATTACATTGAAGAAAAAAATAAATATCAATATAAAAATATATATTTCATTATGAAATCTCAAAAATCATATTTATGATATTTTAAATTATAAGTAAAATATTTAAAACATGATTAATATTATTTACAAATTTTATAAAAATAATAAAAAAATATTAATATCTGACAATATTAAAACATGATGCATAATTTTTTTTTTTAAAAAAAAATCAATATTTAATTTTCTTTTCGTATAATGGTGCTTGATTAATTTGTTGTATTGACACAATGAAAATATATTACATACATGTACGTAAATATAATATTTATTTGGAAAATATGATTTTTATTTGCAAAATAAAATACATTTAGATATATCATTTTATAAAATATGAAATATTTTAGTAGGCACACGATTTTGTAAAAATAAATATGATTTTCTAGGATTTATGTATGAAACATATTTTCTAAAATTCTCACTAATATTTTAAAATATTGTTATATATATCATTTCATAAATATGAAACATTTTTTAATAGACATACATTTTTTTAAGAAATATATCATGATTTTTTTAAGATTTAATATTTAAATATAATATTTATTTTTTATAAAACAATATATATCTTGGTGACAATATAAGGGTGCAATATGGAATAATGTTTCAAAGAATAGTCAATCAAATTTTTCTCTCCACCTTTGATACCTCTTTTACCAAAATTTTAAGGTCGAGAGTGCTATTTTACCAATTTTAAGATCATGATAGCTCTTTTGGTAATTTCCGATTTACATATGTCTAGAGACCAAAATTTCCCGTAAAACAAAGAAAGAGAGTGCGAGAGAATTAGAGACACCAATTAAAAGCTAAACTGCAAAGTATAGAGAGAGAAATCTAGATTGTGTGAGTTTGTAATATCAATAGTTTGTCTTTGTGTAATAAAAATAGTTTTTGAGTGTTTTATCGCTGCGCAAATTTCAAGAGAGGCGCATGCAATGGGATTCCTAATCCATTTTGGAAACGTAATACCAAGGAAATCATATAGTTTATCTCTTTAAGGTACAAATAAATTCATTTCATCCCCGACAAAACCATCGTAATCATTCCATATAGATTTCCTAAATTCCACAAGACCTCCAATGTGTTCCGGTAATTCAACTAACTTACATGAACTGACCCTTAGCACCTCCAAGTTCATAAGGTAATTAATGGATTTTGGAAACCGTTGAAATGGAACATGGCGAAAAAGAAAGGAATCAAACATTGACAAGATTTCCTATGCGGGTTGGCAATTGTATCAGCGTTTCGGCATATTCATGACGAGTTCGAGTTTGTAAGCCAAGAAGGGAACAATTAGGCATTTCAAAGGTAGAATACTCGAGCAAAATGTGACGGATATGTTTTAGATTGACAATTGACTTGAGAAATTCATCACATTGAAATCCACTAAAGTCGCACTTCAGTACCGCAACCCTGAAGGCGTGCGCTTCTGAAGGATTGTAAATAACTCCTAAATCTTGATTTTCGCATCTAATTATAAGTGTATGAAGAGCTCTCAAAGAACTACCGGGGAAATATTCTACTAACTGATCATAGTCGACTACATATAGATGGTAAATTTTTTTAGTAATCAATCGAATAACATTCATTTCCCGAATTTGATCGTGTCAAATCATGAATCATATCATGCAACTTATACAAATGATATTTATCATCGTAGTAATCAAAAAACGACCTCTCTGACAACTGTTTTGCGTATTCCTGACCAATGTGTTTTATGGTTTTATTTCCTTTTGATTCTATATAACCCTGAGCAAACCATAATTCGGTCAGCTCTTCAACTTGGTATTCGTAGTTTTTAGGGAATGTGGAACAGAATAGCAAACAAGCCTTTAGATATGTGGGGAGCCGTAAATAGCTTATTTGAAGAGGAGAGAGGATCTCTTTCTTGGAATCCATTTCCCATAGCTCATTTTCTAAGATATCTCTCCAACTCTCTTCATTTGATTCGTGCCTCAAAAGATCTCTCCAACTTTCTTGGAATTCATTGGGAGCACTGAGTACATGGTATGGTACCGAACTTGACTGGAGCGAACTGGTACAACAAGCTGTTATTGAAGTCCTTGAATCTGTAAAATGAAACATTTAAAACCGCATTGATTAGGCCTTCAAAATTTCAAATATGTGGCTACTTATAGGTATACATCAATCCAAAATTAGATTAAACTGACACTTATTTGCACAATGAAACTTGTTCGATTCGATATCATGTTTATTTAGTCTCGATAATGATGAGTAGACTGTCACGGAGCAGTTCACAATCATATTTGTCGAGAACTCTTTCATCTCCTAATTTATTTTATTTGTTATTAACTTATTTTGTTATGCATCTACATTTGAGTTCTGTTGATCGGGGGCAACATCAACATCAACGGCTGATATTTCTCGATCAGAAGAGACGCACATCAACAAACTTCAATGAACTAATGAAAAAGGAAAATTCATCACATTATTGATTATCCTCTCTGTACACTTATTACACTCTTGCACAAAACACAAGAACTTTTATTACACAAAATTACGAATAAACCATAAAGTCTATTCACAATCCACTGAATAAAGAAAGGAAGATCAATAAAAGAAACTCAAATATACAAACTCTGCACAACAAAAGTAAACTTAAAATAAAACTAATCCGCATTACTATCTACATCTCTCAACTCAACCGGTTCGCTCGGGTCAGTGCCCGACCCGTTTAGTTCTTGACTTGGTGGTTTCGAAACAGGTTGAGGTGCATCTTGAGAGCTTCTAGAAGAATCTATTCTATCATGTTGAGGTGTATAAGATTTCAGTGGATTTACAGTTTTGATTAAAAGGCCCAATGCCGAGTTGGATGCAGCTCGAACAACCGGGTCCGTTGATCGGCACATTTTCGCCACAAGTATTGTAAACACCTGATAATTAAAATATCAAAATATTATAAATTTAGATTATAAGAATTGTTTTTTTATGAAAAATAGGAATAAAACAAACCTGAGAGAAATAAGGAGCGAAAGAACGTTGTTCATGTAAAAGCGCAAGCACGCAACTTGAGAAGCAAATTGCATTTGCTTTAATCAGTGGCCAAGGAGCCTCAAATGCCTATTTAATAAGATATAATTACTAGTGTAAAATTATATTTCCAAATTGTTATTATTGAGGGAAATTAAATTATTAGGGGTACCTGGATAGTTGCCTCGAGATAACTATCAACGCGGGTTGGAGAAAGTTGACAAAGTAATCTCGTTAAGTCTCTTATGAAGTCTTCGTAGTCGCTCCTATTATCAAATAATTATTAATAAAAAAATTCAATCCGATAAAATATTATGAAAACAAAAACCTTCGATCAGAAGAGAAGTAATGTTTGTTTAACAGGGCTGGCAAATCATTAATCTCTACTAGCGGTGCCAATTGCTTAAACGTATTCTGCTCGAGAAAAAAAAAAGGATTTAAATCTACAATTATTAATTATTATTTTTATTTTAAGAATAAAATTTGATAAATCAAGAAAATTCAACGTACCCGACATGCTAGACGGACGTTGATGTCTTCGTCGTGGAGATGGAGAATCAATCGAGGAAGAGTCGCATGTATCTGTTCCAGGAAAGATTGGTGTTGCGAACCGGGTCCATACGTGCTTAAAGCTCCATAAGCTGCAAATGCATTCGACCGCATTCTCGGATCCATTGACACCTGTCAGTTAAAAATAATTTTAACTTTTAAAATATCTATGAGACCAGATACTTTAGTAATAAATAATTAAATACCTGGAGATTGCGTAGCCTGAGATTTATGGTGATGGGATCTACAGTTTCTTTAACAGATGGATTTAGAACTTTTAACAAGCATTGGACAGCTGTTAACTGAACCGGCTCGTCAGGGTCTTCGAGCAATGCGACTATTACTCCGAGTACTTGTGCTATATACTTTTCCATTTGATTCTCTGGTATCTATAAATCAACAATAATAAAAAAAATAAAGTAATTATTTATTTATTTATTAATAATGGAGAAAATAGGGTTATTTAGAGAGAACCTGAACAAGGCCTCGAAGACAGAGGCTCGTGACAGTAGGGGATTCATCTGACACGTGGAGACACAATTCCTCCACCATTTGTTCCAGTAATGTTTCCATCGAGTCACTGCATATGCAAAACAAATTATTTCTTATTTTATCTATATATTTATTTCATGAATTATTTTTATTACCAGTGACCAATAAATTCTGACAAGGCGGCAGCAGCAGCCTCCCTTTCAAATCTTTGATTCTTGTTCAGAGCTTTGCTCAAAATCGTGCACGTAGGCGAAACCTATTACAATAATAATAAATGTATGATCGTTAACCATATTGTTATGAATATATATATATATATTCAAAATTTCAAACCAATGAAAAACTTGAAAGATAATTAATTTAATTCATTACCTCTTTAGGTCTCTTTAAAGCAGTGCAGCGCGCAATTTCCTGAACAAGGTCAACCCATTTTTCTTTGTCCGTCAAATCTCTATCTCTACTTAGAATCTACATATACCAATAATGAATTAAGTTTATACGTATTATTAATTTTAACTGATTAAATACCAAAATTAATAATATAGTTAAAGATTAGAGAATCGAAAATTGTCACACCTTTCCCATTTCAAGATCGGCCATGCAATCACAGAAGGACTGAAATGCTGTGAGCAACGGCCTGCAAGAATAGAACTATTATTATTCTTCATGCATAACAATAACAAATAAAGATAAAAATTAAAGAAAGTACTAACTTTAAATGTTCTTGTTGGTTCGGTACAGAAAGACCGTGAAGGCTTCCTAACTTGAGTACCAGTGCTGAAAGGACAGAAGAGTAATTTTGCTCCACTGCTCTTTTTCCTACCTTTTCTCCTCCTCTACATAAATAAATACAATTATTTTTTTTCTCGACATTATCATAAAAAAATGGTAATACATTGCATACAATTGATAAAGAATTTAGTCAAAAACCTGAGAAAAGCGGTGAGAGAAAGAACAGCAGCTTGGAGAAGAGTATAATCTCCCAATGATGTTTCGTGAGTCGACTCCCCTTTCTCTCCATCAATTTTGAAAGCCGAAGTTTTATTAATAACCGAAATTATATATTCCAAAAACTGGGCCGCCAGCACAGCATGCTGAGAAAACGCCTAAAATACCAAAAAAGAAATTAATTTAGAACGAAACATAAAAGAAAAATAAGATAAAATAATGCGTACATAAAAGGCGTCTTGAAGGGCCCAGCCACCGCGAATTCTCGTAACGTCTTTTGTAATAATGTCTTTTGATGCGGCAGTTAATACTTCGTCGAATACTACATTGGAATCCGTGTTCTCTGCTAAGCATGATATCTAATTAACAACTTATTTAAGGACCACAAAAAGACAAATACTCTGTGAAGTTTGTTTTCACGTGCCATAGTTTCAAAAGGGCATTAATGAAATTTCAGAAAATAAAAGGATACGGCAGTGAGCACTTCTTGTCTTGAATGCTTGTCAATGACTGAAATTGCAGCTGATAATAAAGACTGCGTCGTTCTGACAAAATGAAAAATAATAATAGAAATTAAAATGAAATTAGAATCAGAAACCAATTGATTTAATTGTTACCTAGAAATATCATTTTCATTTAATTCTTTTCCTCGTTTAGAAATGAATTCGATAATGGCATGAACAGCACCATCTGCAGATTGTTTGACTTTATCGCACACAGCACTTGTGCAAGAGTGTAACAAAATAGTCATCTGTTTGTAAAAAATATTTATGAAATATATTGTAGAAAAAAGAGGGGCTAAATTGAAAAAGTACCACAGAGAATTAATTAATTACCTCGTCTTTTGTTAACATAACACATACTGACGAAACAACCCTATGGAACACTTCTGATTGATCAATGGATGCATCCTATAAGAAGAAATTATCTTACGATGACAATAAATAAATAAAAAGTATTAATTAAATAAGAAATATTTCGCACGCTTCTGAGGATGGAGATAACGTCTTCTAGAGAAGTCAAAGCAGAATAGGAAGCTTCTAGATCTAATTCATGTCCAGGAGCTTTTAATTTCGGAAGTGATAACGAGATTGTGAAGAAAAGAGCAACAATCTGTAATAATAAATAATAATAATTAAATCTTTAAGAAAAAAATTAAGGAATTATAAAGCTAATGATGAATGAGACAAACCTGAACAGAGATTTTCCTGACTTCAGTACTGGAATCGGCACAGCGAGGCAGATAAGCAATGATTCTCTCTCCAAGGAATAAAGAATCTCGGTTCGGCAATACAAATGCAGCTGAAAAATAAAAACCAACATTCAAAAATTCAAATATGCAAATTAACAAAAATCTAAATCAAATAATTAGAAAATAAAGTAAAAAAATATTACAGGGCAGAGAGGAGAAGTGTCTTCGATCGGCTCCAGAGAAAATGGAACGAAATTTAGCAAGCAAATCTAAAACAGCAATACAGCCTCTTCGTCTTTGGTGCTCTAAATTGGACGAGACATAAGGATCTAATTGTCTGAGAATGTGTAGTAATTGTTCTGCTCTGCTTCGTCCATCTTCCCCACTATCAATAGTAGAGTATATTATATTTTATTTTAATTTATTTTATCATGATAAATTAATAGGGTACCTTGTTAAAAGAATAGTACAGAGAAGAGTGATAAGGTTGTTTATGAGAGGGTCCACGATATTAGATGGCTCGTTTGGAAGTGCAAAGAATCCTAGGGTAGCCTGTATATATATGGAAAAATAAGAAAGTCGATTAATTTATAAGAAAATATTTTATATAGTAAAAATATATTTGGCGGCCAATTAACCTTCATGACGCGATTTCTTGTTTCCATAGGCAATCTAGGTTCGATTGAAACTAGAGTTGTACAAGCACTAAGAGCTAGACTCTGCAAGAGAATATAAAAAAATATTTGTCATTTATAAAACAAAATACTTTGCACGATTTCTTATTAAAAAATATTTAGCATTTGTTAAAAAAATTTGTAAAACATATATTATAATATACCTGTGTGTGGAGAAGCTCGACACTAGAATCATTTATATCATATGACTCGTCTCGACCCATTAGAGTTAAAACATAAGCAAGCATTTGATCTCTCCTTTTCAGAGGAAACGAGACTCCCATTTCAGCAGCATTTATTACAGATCGACCTGAATTAAAAAATATATATTATATTTTAAAGAAACCAATTAAGTATGGTTTTTCATGCAAGTTTGATTAAAGAGAAATCAATTAAATACCTAATAGGTCAATTGCAGTAATGACAGCCTTTTTAGCATTTGGATGTTGGACACGGAGCAGACTTGCAAGCATATCTGACCCCTGAAATATAAAGACTAGTTTAGCAAATCAAAGGATATGAAATTAATTTCAAACCTAATAAATAAAAAAATAAAATAAAAAGGTGAAATAAGATACCACAAGTGCATTAATTCTGGCTTCTATAACCGTAGTGGGAGAATTTCTCGCAGCATAACCATACATTAATGCTAATGCTGCATATGTATCATCTGCATCCTCGTTTTTTATTTTAATTGAGAAAAATGATAAAAATCTGCAAAAAAAAAGTTTATCCCATGAAATTTGTCCCAACAAATTCAAACAATATAATACCAAGTTAGAAAATACCTCTGAAATGGACTGAACCCAACATCTTCTAGAATGTGCTTTAATTTCTCCAATACCGTGTCTAGATGCGATGCTGCAACCTGAAATATATAAAAAAAAAAAGATTAAACTTCGTTATAAAGAAATTTTGAGAATGAAATATTATAATACCAGTCCAATGCCTTTGGCAAGGCCGAGCCTATTTGTAGGATCCAAAATATTTGCATTTTTATACATCCAATCAATTTTTTCGCGCACGTATACCCTATCATCAATCTTCTGCAAAAGCATACCCAAACAACTGCATAAAAAAGATCAAATATTATTTTCATTTACCATACAACAATAGAATTAAATAATTGATTAAATAATTACGTGTGAAGTAAAGCACAGTGTTCGTTATCGCCTAAATATAAAATGTATTGCTTTGCAAAAGCTTCGCCTAAAGATATGATCCAATCTCGGTCTTGAATCACATTGAGAGACTCTGATAGAAGCTGAAATTAAATTACATAATAATAAACCAATAATTAGATTAAAAAAATAATGCATATAAATTAAATAATGAATTACTGTGCTTACATTGATGATCATATCGTCCCAAGTTTCTTGATAAGAGGGGTCTTGTCTCAAATCGTCTGGATCACTTATATAAGCCTTCATTTTAGGGACCTAAAACTTGCCAAAATAAGTAATTTTAAGGCACTTTAATATAATAATTGAGCTTTTTTTATGAATATATATAAACGATGGGTATTTGTAGAAATTTGTGTACCTCATCTTGCCATAATAAAGCAAGGTTTCTTGGGAATAATGGACCCAAATAGCATAAAACCTGCATTGGGTTAAAAATCATTTAAAACTAGTTCTAGATTTTATTAAAAAAAACGATAATAAAAAGAATTAGGCAGGAAAATACGGTCAAAATTTGAGTAGCTAATTGTTCTCTAGCAAGTGGATCATGGAGAAGTACAATCAAACGAGCAAAAAGCTCCTGCATTTCAACATTTTTTTAAACTTCATTAACATTATATATGGAAAAAGAAATATGCATAGTATTTTAAGAGATTAATTAATAAGATAATTACTTCAGGATTGGGTAGATCATTGGTTGAATTAAATTCGCTGTATAATGACCTTGGCGAGCTTGGCTGAGGTGTCCTATGCCTCCCTAGCTCGGTTACACATCTACAAACCTGCACCCAAAAAAAAAATTCCAACTTTAATATTGAAAATAGTTAGGGCCAGAATGAAATTTATTCAAAATAACATTACTTACAGTCGCTACTGCCCCAGTATACTTCTTTGGAATGATCATTTTCAATATAAATGGCCACAACACATGCTACAAAACAATAATCAAAATTATACATGTTAATTTATTAATTAGGATCCCTATTATACGTTTGCATTATATTTATAATGTACCTCCATTTCGGGGATAGTAATGGCGAGTAAAAGGAGACCTTTCTCACAGACCATTCTTAATTCTTCAGGGCTAACTGGACCAAGCATCACCTCCAGTTTCTTGTATTGAGAAGACCCAATTTGGAGGAAATTACTGGAGATGTTTGACATTTCCATTCCTTCATTATTTATAGCGCAATTTCGGATCAGAAATTCAACGGCCATTTCTGCTGCGTGTCCACTTAAATAACAGTGCGACGCCATCACCACTATTAACTGCCCCAAAATTAATATTAATTAATTTCAAAACAGATAAATTTGCGTAAAATATGAAATTATTATTATTACCTCAGCAAGGGCTTTTTGGGCGCCCAAGTTATGATGTTCATCAAGTAGTAATTTCAGAATTTCTACAAGTGCGGTTCTTTTACTATGCCATGCTTCCAATAACCTAAAATATACATTAAAATATTATAATATTAAATTTTATGATTATATATTGAAATTATAAGGAAGAAATTTGGGACCTGGGCAAGAGATGCCTAATAATGCAAAGTGCTCCAATAATGTATGATTCATCCTTTGACTTGCATTTCTACATTAACAAAATATAGTTAATGAATATATTTTACTAAAAGAAAAAAGAAATTGTGAAATTATTAAACTCACGTTTAAAAGGAAATTGCAAAGATCTTCTGGATACACAGAACCGACTACTAAAAAGCAATGCTGGATCTCATTGTAAGTCTGTAAAAAAAAAGAAAATAACACATATTAGCTGCCAATATTCTATTTTAATACATAATATACCAAAATATTATAATTACCTTAAGGCCCATTGAGAAGTTTGAGCGATCATCTTTACTGTTAACAGACGCTGCTGGAAGAAGCGTGAATAAAACTACTTCCAATTCCTAAAACCAAAAATATATATTCATTTTCTAATTAAATGTTAAAAGATTTGCTAATTATGATATTTTTAAGAGTAATTATTAAAATTTGACCTCAAAATCAAGGAGCGGAGGACCGGTCTCCGATAGCAAGCAAGCATTTAATACATTATGAAGACTGCTCGTCGCCAAATATGCAATTTCTTGATATTTCTTGCACCTGTTTTGAAATAAGATTTTCAAATTTATCTTGAAATTCAAGAAAATTGAAGGAATAATGAGAACATACAAGTCTAAAATTGTAGGAATAAGTCTCGGTAATGCAGCCTTTAGTTGAGATCTTGTAATTAAACCCACCATTTCTCCTAATGCCTCAACTGAAGATATTCGAACCTAATTCAAACATTCAAATTCATTCAAATTTTAGTCATTTATAAAGTTTCAAAATAACTTGATTTGACTATTCAATTCGTGCAATTAAAAGAGGACTAAATTAATAGTATTTATTTACCCTTATATCTCGAGAACTTGCCCAAGCCCTTAGTAGTAGCTCGAAAACCGAATTCATAAATGACCTGTAAATGAAATTTCCTCAAAATGGAATCAAATAATTTTCAAAAAATGCAAGAAATTTCGAAATTCAAGTTAACTTACATAACGTCACTATCAAAAAGAGGATCTGAAGGATTATCCCCCACTCGCTGCCATGCTGCTTGACACCAACACTTAAATGCTACAAAAAGTACATTACCACACAATAAAATTAAAAAAATATATATTTACATAAATAACCTTAGAAAATTACCATTTGCAAATACAGGTCTATGAGCGTCCTTAACACTTCCCAGAATGGGTAAAACTCGTAAAAGCACATCCTTTAATCGTGAACTAAACTGTAAAGCTTCAAATAATAAACAAAACCAAATATTTCAAATTCAAGCCCATGATATCAAATCGAAATAATTTGGAAAAGTTAAATGGGTATTTAAGTAACTTAACCTTCTGCAGAAGCGAAATCTGCAAGTATTTGTACCATTGCTGGTACAGCTGGATTTGATCCAGATAAATGAATAAACAATTCATCCATTAGCTACAAAAAAACGCAAAAATTAGAATATCCAGGGACAATTTCTTGAATTTCTTCAAAATAGAGTGGCTTTTATGCAAATTTCCTTATAAATATACACCAATAAAAAAGTACCAGGTCTGGGTCGTGAGAACCGATTGAGACGAGTAGATTCCCTGCAGCTCTTTGCCAATCAACATTAAAATCCTGAAAAATTCAAAAAAAAAAGAGTTGAAACAATTCATAAATCCAACTTTAAAAGCAAATTAACTGTAATAAATAATAAATAATGTAGGAATTGATACTTTGGATGTGATGATTTCAGAGGTGGCGATTTTAGCAAGTTTGCTCAAGTAAGTGGGGTCCACATCTTTCTTGTCCAGTACTTTCACAGCACTCGCCATGACTAGAAACACTCCAGTTAAATTACCAAATTTCTACAAAAATCCGGTAAAAAAACAAATATTGTTGAGCACTCAAGGTATAAATTTGAAGCGATTCGAATCAAGTAAAGTTACTCTGGTGGATTTCAGGTACCTTACGTCCTCCAAGGGATACAGCAGCACAACAATCAAGTACCAGTAGGGGATTCCTGAAATTTTGAAAATTGAAAAATCATCACAATTGGAGAAGAAAGGGGCTAATTGAAACACTGATCAGCTCAGTGATTTGATAAACGTTCAATTTCACATGGATACATACGTCACAGTATCCAATTTGAGTGTAAATGAATAAGAAACAGTGAATTATTTTTGGTAATCAGCAAAATTGGGAGTGAGACACTAACAGAGGAGCAATTTCTTTCAGAGAAGATAAAGAGGCATCTCTCACAGACGACGACTCATCCACGAGTGATGATACCAGTACCTTTACGGCCTCTGAAAAAAAAACAAATCAAACAAGTCAAATTAGGAAAGAGAGAAGTACGTAATTGTAAAATGCAGTGGAAACTCCATTGTTTACCTAATGCCGGAACAGAGCCGGAGGAAGAAGAAGCCATGTTTCGGAATCAAAGAGAAGAACGCGACGACGACGAAGAAGAAGAAGAGAAAAGAACACAGGGCGGTGACAGCAAAGCAGACCTTGATGCTGGTCAGAAAGAGGGACAGTCTATAAAATTCGCGTGATCCTGGCTTATACGATCACTATACACCATTCTTGACTTTTACCGGGATCCCCATTGGTATGTGTTCTTAGATCATTGAAGATATGGTGTACCAGGAGCATACAGTGATATATGAGAGAATGAGAAGAAGACATTATACAGGTAATGGATGGGGTTAGTGGGTGATGCTACAGTGACTCCCATTTTCACTCCCAAATTCACTCCCTATATTCATTGACATGTGGAACCCACACCTACTTTTACAAAATTTAATTCGTGTGGGACCCACAAATCACACTATTCATGTGAGTGGGAGTGAAAGTGGGAGGGAGGGAGGGAGTGGCCATATCTTTACTCGGGGTTAATATACGTAAGTCGGGCCCATATAATTTGTCTGCGGTGCCCGAGCGTAATGACGGCGTTAATTTTAACGGGACTACCATTTAGCAAGCAGGAAAAATCAAATATTAAATTTCATGTTATCAAATAAATTATACAGAATCAAACATTATATTAGATGCAGATTTCATTATAATAATTTTAAAATTAACGATCATGATTGACGAGACCGGGAAATTAATAAGGTCAATAATGGACTCGTCAACTAAACAGAAAATAATTCTTCATAGCAGTCCAGTACAAAGAACAAAATCCCAACTGGGGACAATAATTTCTCAATAGTGGTGGTACCTTACTGCATAATTGCACATGTCATTTGTTACATCATCCTCAGAACAAGAGCAAACAAACATAAGTGTTTCAGGCTTTCAGCTTAAGTTTCAACATCACTAACAAAATGAACTAGGTTATAGTTTTAAGTTACAGCAAGACTAGCAGATAAAATTTTGCAATAATAATACAACATGATTGAAATCAAACTCATTGAGTTCTTGATTTGAGATTTAAATTTGACCAGTTCCGAGGGGTTGCCTCGAAGCATCTCCTGAAGCCCAAGCCTTATAATCCTTGGCAAGCTAAAGACACAAAAATTAAAAAATTAAATCAACAATATATGCAAAGAAAAATATTATATATTATTATATATTATTAATATAACCTGATTTAAAAAGCGTGGAAGCATGGCTCGTAATAGTTGTTCGAGTACTTGTCTTCCAGTCGACTCGATAGCTCCAACAGGTATTGCACGAAATGGAAATGGGACATCAATTGTGACCTAAATATACAGGAAAGTATATATTATACAAATTAAACAGTATATTATAATTTAGACATGAGAGTAGTATAGGAAATTTGTATACCTCGATAGAAGTATCTGATGTGAGCTGCTGTGTAGATAAATCTTTCAAACTGTCCTTGCAGAAAACTCGATTCACCATTGAAGCTGCATTTCCCATATTAAACCAAATAAATCATTTCCTGAAAATGTAAATTATGTATTTTTGTTTCAAGAAATGAACAAAATGAAAGGGGAATGTTTTTGTTTTGAATTCAAAATTTAGCAAGGAAAGTACCTGAAAATTTCTCGTTTTGTGCTTCGACAAGGGGTGAGCCTTCCAACTTAAGAAAGAAAAGAGGAAATAAAAGGTTAATTCCTTACATTTGAATGTATTTCGAGATTTTAAAGGGGCTTGATTGATGATCTAGCCTCTTTCATGGATCGATTTAGAAATTACCAGTTATCCTGAAACGATTGATTCGGGAAGAGAAAGAAGGAAAGGGAAAGGAGAAATTGTTCAAGTTTAGAGAGAGAGAATAGTTTCTAAAGAAATGACTTCTATCACGAGGGAAATTCTCTGGCGGCTCCGCCACTTAATGTAGACTTTCTGGTTATAATTGAAGTTCAATATATTTTTTTGTTATACCATTTTAGATGTAAGATATACTTTTTTCCACTTGTGTGTAATGTATTTTTACATGAATGATATATGATATACTATACATTTTTTAATACAATACATGTTTGGTTTATAGTTTATACCATTTGAAATATATCTTTTTAAATGTAAGATGTGTGATATATCTTTTTTAATTTTTATACGTGTGAGACACGTTTTAAAATGTGTGATAATATTTTTTTAATCTATCTTTTTTAAAAACAATATGTTTCCCAAAAAAATTAACTGAAATATTTTTTTGAATTATAAATTAAATGTTTGATATAATCTTTTTGAATAACAAATATATCTTTTTAGTTTTTACATAACCATTACAATAGAAAATTATTCCTTTTATGATAGATTTTTATAATGAATATTAAATATTTTTTAATCGCAATTTATATCTTTATTTAAATAACATTTTTAGATGCGTGATAAAATTCGACCTCCTATACTTCTACGAACTATTCTACAAAAGGAGAAAGGGAAGAAGAGAGACGATGGAAAATGGATAATATGTGTTAGCAAGCCCATATTATTGGTTTTGCTAAACTGCACAAGCTCTTTCTCCAATTTCTTCCATCGAGCTAGATTTTCCTTGGTTTCATTGTGTTTGAAATCCGCTTGATAGAATATAAAGTACATTATAGTATTATAGTTAGGATAAGACTAAGGTAGAATTAAGATAAGATTAGGTAGATAAACTAGCCGTTGAGTACTAGATTAAGGTTATTCATGACGAAGGTTAGAACGTAGTCTATGGCTTATTCGTGTGAATGCTAGAATAAAAAAAAATTTAATACTTGTACTAATCGTATGGTTGAATTGTAACAGTACCGATCTTACAAAAAAATTCCCTTAATATCGAGTCTATTTGTGTGTTGGTTCTTTAGTTGCGTTATGTGTTAATTGGGTGAAGTTTGTGGCGTAAGTTTGAGTGAGTTGAGTTATTCTTTAAGGTGCACTCAAAATGTTCGACGAAATTGCTGTGAGAGGAAAAGTAGGAGGTATGTACCTTGCAAGACAAAAGGCGAATGCAACAGCCATTAGGCTCTTCGTCGACTCGAACAACCAAAACTGGACAAACCTCGAAGGCGAAAAACTTGAATCGGTACACAAAACACCTGAACGTCTTGTCATCCACCCTCTCTATCCTCTCCGCATCCAATACCGAGTACTGGCTCGCCGGCAGGCTCATGTACTCCGCTTTTTCATTTTACAAATAGAGAAATCAATAACACGATTGCAGTAATTACACGAAACAATGAATTTTTGAAAGAGAAAGTGTTGATATGCATACAGAGAGGGCGTTCAAGCTGTTTGACGGAAGCAGATTCCAACCGGCGGGCGATGAATCTAGCCTTTGGAGCCGATGAAACGGCTGAGGCGCCAATACACAGCCGTCGAGAGGATAGACGGAGAGGCGGAGCATGATGCAAATGGAGTGCCGCCATGAATCCTCGTCGTCTTCTCCAAATTCTTTGTGGAGTAGAGAGATTGAGGTCGGATCTGCACACAATCGAAATGTATGGTATCCAGTTCAGATATTCTCTGCCCTTTATTACTACATGAACATAAAATAAGTCTCTGACTAGTGGGTCCCGTTTGTCATTGGCTTAATATTCAAAGTAAGCTCACTGACAGAGAATAGCCACACAGACTACATAGATTGTTAAGACCCCAGGGTTCGGCTCAATTGTATGGACGGATAAGATTCCGAGTAGCAGATCCTTGATCTATCTTCTCCAGTTTTTTTACACTGGAGAGGTACTGTCACTTGAAAGATAATAAATATAAAAATCATAATAAAGCAAAGTATAAGGAAACTATACATTTAGCTATGTTTAACAAAATCATAAATACATCATGACAAACACTACAGAAAATCACTCAATATCAGCATGGACATAATCAGTAAAAGTGAAATTCTTCTGCCGATCATGCAGCAGAAAAGCCAACGAAGCCGTAACCAAACCGGCCCCGCCAATCAGAATCCTCAGACCGATCTGCGAGGGAATGCCAGCTGTCACGCAGAACAACACGGTCGCGCCAATCAAAACCTTTTGCCACGTTTGAAACGCTTTATACGCCCCGTTACACGAAGAACATTTTAGCGTGTGTTGCTCATATCTATCCAACATCTATAAATCAAAAAACATATCGGATTTAGAGGGGTATATACGATATTTTTGAATTAAACAAGGGGGGCGAGTGGAAAAGTACCTCGCGTTTGGATAACACAGTAGAAGGCAAGGGAAGATTATCATCGACAAATCCGAACCATTCGGGCTGGCTATTACCGAACCGTCTCATCCAGGCTCGAAAGGCAAGAACCAATCGATCAGCCTGAGTGGGCGTAAACGTAATTTTAGTATACTCTTTATTCACATCGGTTTTAGACTCTCTTAACTTGGTCGAAAATATCTTCTCTTGCCCTTGAAGCACAATCATGTCTCCGTCGTACACTTTATTCGATGTCCAGTGCTCGTACCACCTCGGTACCAACTATTCAAAAAAGGTGTAATTGGAAATTTGCGAAAAGGCCCGATTTAATTTCATGATGTTAATTTAATATTTTAATATTTACCTGGTACCAGTTAGGGCCAGGCATTGAAAATTGGAAGAAATTGCGGGCACTACAAACAATTGAACGAGTTTTTCCAGGTGCCATTGGGATATTAAATGAACAAATCCATATCACCCATTTCTGATCTCCTACGATTGGCAGTTTCGTGTCTATTTCTATCCTGTTTAAAATTAAATAAAATCAAATTTGTTAAATTTGTTAATTCAGCTAATTTAATTAATTTAATTAAGACCGACTTGTTCAGGGCGTAGCAAGGAGCGATGAATTTTGCGGTGATTTTAGGGTTTCCAGAGTTAGCACCGGAATAGCCCCAAGCGCCACTTGAATCGAGCTTAAACGGTAACGGCTTTGCTCTGTCTCTCCTTCCTGTTACCTGTTTAACAATCTCGTAACCGTTCATAACTAACTCTAACTGAATCGTAACCGAATTTTGATGATGTCATCATGTAACAAATACCTTGTGGTGCGCGAATTCTATGTGTGATGGATCGGAAACGTTTTCCATTAGGGTATCGTATCCGTAGAACAAATCTCTCTGAATTGTGACTGTGGAGAAATTCGGATCGTCGAAATCCTCTGGCAACCTATTGGAAGGGTGTGTCAGCAAAATGAAAATATAACAGGGTTATAACTTATATATGTAAACAGTACATACATGGGGGGTTTTGAGGAAGAAGCCTTCTCCCATCCATTTTCATCGGGCCACACAAAGAGGAGACCTTGCGAGACTAGAGTGGGGAATTTGATTGCGCATGCTCTGGTTGACTTGTTGGCTCGGGATTCTGGACCGTCGAGAGAAGCTTGAGGGATTCGGGTACAAGAACCCGACCCGTTAAAGGACCATCCATGGTATGAACACTGCAGGCACCCTGTTTCGTCTATTCTTCCTTCCTGATTAATCGAAAGGAAATTTAGTGAAATTATAGTCTAAAATGTGCAAAATTTACTTAAATTGATTGAAAGAATGATTTTGAATCAATTGGAGTTGGGATCCACTCATCCACACAAGGAAATCAATTATATAAATGAGATTTTACCGAGAGAGGAGCAAGACGATGGGGGCATTTGTCATCAAGGGCAACCCACTCGCCGGAATTGGGGTCTTTCCATATCACGAGATCACGATTGAGCAGCTGAAACGGAGTCGGGTACCGCGGATCCAAATCCTCGATTAGAGAAACCGGGTACCAGTGATCTCTCCATGAGAACTTCTCATCCGAGGAAGAATCAGAAGTAGTCGGATCTTCTTCCTCCTCTCTATTCGGCGTATCGACTGGAGATGCCGGCGAAGATGGCGTCGCCACACGAAGTGAGAACCGTCGCAGCTTGCTGCGACGGCGAACTGGATTGTGCGTGCTAGAGTTCGCGGTAGGAGGCAAAGAGAAGAGCGAAGGAGAGTAGTGGAGCGAGAAGAGTGATGAAAGTGCTGGTGCCGCCATTTTCGTGGGAAATTTGTATGAGAGAGTATTTTATTGTTTTATTGGGAGGAAAGCTCACTGTTTATTGCACAAGAAGTTACTGGAGAGGGGAGTTCACCAAATTGTTACGTACACGCTAGGCTAGGTGGAGTTACGAATGTGATCATCTCCGTTTTATTATAAAATGGAGATTTCCAGTATAACGGAAGATCATGTTTTTTCAACACTATTATGCAGAACATTTCCATTTTGTAATTTACATTTATCAATATCAGTAAACTATTTTACTGTAAGTAATTAAATTAATTTTAGTGTCAATATATTATTATCAGAGCTGGTATATCAATTTATCGTATCAATACACTATTTTCATTTCCAGTATAATATTTTGGTTGCCGATATATATTTTCAATTTAGTGTTAATTAAACATTTTGACTGTCAAAATTATAGTTTACTGACTGAAATAAAAAAAGAACAATTAAATTCACGAAAGGTGAAGTTCGTGAAAAATTATATTCAATGAATTCGCTTCACGACAAAAATGTGTTCTCTGAATTCATCTCATACAATTTGTTCTTATACACATAATTTGTGGGGTTAATCATGTGATTTATATGTTGTTAATATTGAAATTATGTTATTTAAAATGACATGTTGCTTCTCTAAAGTAAAGTAAAATACAAATATTCTTTTAAGTTTGTCTGGATGCAAATATCACAATTTGAATTCATGATTAATTTTTAACAATATGAAATTAGATGAAACTGAATTAAACTGGTATGTAATCTCATCCGTAATAGCGCACCAAAATTACTATGTTGTCCAATTGAACAAAACTCGTTGGATACAGAAACTGGTATCAAAATTAGTAATGAAATCGGTATCCAAGTGCCAAAAATTCATAACGAAAACGACACGATCTTATAATTAGTATCGAAACTGGAGCGTATTTCATAGCAATGGTTGTGATTTAACCGGAAAAAAAAAATAAAGTTTGAGTCTTGGAGATGATTTTGGGTTGTTCTTTTGAATCGAAGATGTCAGAAGAGTGAGTAGAAAAGTTTAGGGTACCTTTAATTGTCTATTGGTATAATATTGAAATAAAAAAAGATCAGAAAATATGTATATAATTATTTTTTGTTAATAAAATCGTAATTAATATATGGAAGTCTCGTTTGCATGATCATAATTAAATATATTTTTCTAGTAAATTATATAGTGAGACTTTTTCATTATATTTGATTTTACATTTTCTTTTGTAATCATCTTTTTGTTTTGAGAAATTAAAGTTGAGCAGAATATACTTTTTTTTTCTAAATTTTAGTTATTTTCTTAATGTAAGTTTTATTTTCTTTTTTATAAGTATAATAACTCACTTATATTTTAATGATTAATAAATAATTTATGTTAATTTAATCAATGACTTATATTAATTGTGTTAATTAACTAAATACAAAAATAAAGATATTTTAGTCATCGTTACCTTGTGGTATAGGCAGGGCCGGTCCGGCGTTTTCGGAGGCCTTTGACAAAATAACGAATACGATATGTCTTATATACATTATTTTATATTATTTTAATATAATAATTAGTAAAAAAATACTCAAAATATATATATATTATAAATAACTTTATTCTATTATAGAAGTAGCAGAAAAGTCTACAAATTTTTTGACCGAATTGATCCCGAACTCCGGCGTGGACACTAACATGCCGATTCTATTTTTCATGCCCGTATGCAAGATCTATGCAAAGAACCCTTCTTTTCGCATTTCACTCGCAAGCCCTAAACCCATCTCATCTCTCCTATGAGTTATGAACCCGTCTCATGTAACTCTCCTCCGAGCCCAAAACACATCTCCTATCCTCTCGGTCCTTAAGGGTCTCTAGACATATCCTGTACCAGCAGTGGCGGAACCAGAGTCCAAAATTAGGGGGGCCAAGATTTTTTTTTTTTATGTATTATTAGTGAAACATGACATGTAAATTAGAAAAAAAAATACATAACATCACTAAATTATAAGTAAAATCCAAAAGTATACATTCGTCCAAAATAATAAAATATCAAAAATAAAATCTAATTAAAACGTAATGGAACCCGTCTTTTTTGCATTAAGGCAAAGTCTTCTATAATTTTTTTCCGTTGAAAAAGATTCGGCAATCTCCTTTTCAATATAAACAATCAAATAATTAGTTAAAAAATCATCCTCCATTTTATTACGGAGTCTTGTCTTCACGATTTTCATTGCCGAGAAAGCACGTTCCATAGTTGCCGTCGAAACCGGGGAAGTTAAAACGAAACGTAAAAGTCTATCGACTAAAAAGAAAATCTTTGATTTTCCAATTTTCATTAGTGCTTGACATAATTCAGAAATTGTAGACAATCCACGCAATTCGGGATTGTTGATCACATCAATATGATAATGTTGCAATTGATATCTTAAAAGAACTTTTTCATGTTCGGAAAAATCGGACGGATAAAATTTTTCCGCCAACTCACATATTGCATCAATATTGAATGAGTTGGATGAATCTTTTGGATCCAATGCACTACTCAAAATTAGGAGTTGAGTCACTTGTTCACCGAATCTATTATTTAACTCTTGCACTTGTTGATCTATGGCACCAACAAAAATATCTATTCGATAATGGTGCTCGACCGTGACTTTATCTTTTACTCGGCGAGAACCAATTATGTCCGAGTACAAAGCATTTAAATCCGGAATTATGATATTTTTTTTTGGCAAAATTGGGGAAGAAACATGTGAGGTACAAACTATTCCATTTTTTTATACAACTAGCTTTTTCCCCGCGCAATTGCGCGGGAGCCCTCGAGTTTGTCATGATTATTCGCACATCCGTGATTTGGTATATTTTTAACCCCCTAATTTTTTTTGGATATTGTAAAAAATCCTCTATCTTTTCGTAAACTCCAAAAAAAAACTCTTTACCAAACTTTTATTTTAAAATACTCCTTATGGATGATATTAATTTTTTTTTTCCAAAATACCCTCCAAATCTCATATGTAATAATTAAAAGTTATTTTTGTTATTTTTTATTAATTTTAAGAAAATTCATAAACATTTCTTAACAAGTAGTGATTTAAAAAAATTTAAACTATTACATATTTTGTTTATATAATTTTAATATTCCATTCTTTATTCATAAAAAACTAACATTAAATAATAATAAATAAACATCTTGCAAGTATATTCATAGAAAATATCTATTTAAACATCTACTTTTTATTTTAGTTTTCCTTTTATGTATTTTTTAATAGTTTTGTGATATTTTATTTTTAAATATTTGCAAGATGTTCTTTTAATAATATTGTTCAACTTATTATAATTTTATGTTAGTTTTTCAAGAAAAATAATACATAAGTCGAATATTTGTAATGCATGAAGTATTAAAATTATATAACATATAGTAATTTTTTTTAATTATTATATATTACAAAAAGTTTAAGAATTTTTTAAAATTAAAAAAGCATTTTTTTTAAATGAATACATATGTAAATTAATTGTTTTTTACAATATCTAAAAATTTAAGGAGTCTTTTGAAAATTTTCCAAGTAAAGTGGTGATAGGGAGGCATAATAAGGTGGTGATGTGGAGGCATGAGATGAGAGGAATTATTAATAATGTAAAAAAGGACCGAAATTTAAATTAAAAAGGACCAAAATGTTAATAAAAAGTACCAAAGTGTGAACTAAAACTGAAAAGGACCGAAATATAAATAAAAAGAACTATAATGTAAATAAAAGAGGATTAAGATGTAAATACGAAGGACCAAAATGTAAGTTTCTAAACTTAAAAGGACAAAAATGTAAATAGAAAGGATCAAAATGTAGTTTTTTCAACTAAAAAGGATCAAAATGTAAATAAAAGGACCAAAATGTAAATAATTTTTTTCAAAGAGGCCCCTGGACCAAAGTGTAATTTTTCAAACTTGAAAGGACCAAATGTAAATAAAAAGGACCAAAATGTAAATAAAAAAGGACCAAAATGTAAATAAAAATAATTCGAGTGGAAAAAACGTGGACTGAAATTGGGCCTGAGCCCATTGTATTGTTTTATTAAAATTTGCTTACTCTCAAATATTTCTTGTACACTTATAAATTCATAAACAAGATAAAATAAACTATTCTACTAATATAAAATAAAAAAAATTAGAAATCATGGGGGAGCCAAGGCTCCCCTTGGTCCCCCTTTGATTCTGCCCCTGTGTACCAGAGTTATCACGAAATTACTTGTTATTGCAACTTCAATTTTTTTAATTAATGTAAATTTCATATGATTGTAAATTGTAATGCGTGAATTTGTTTGAATTTTAATTGTTTGTTATTGCAAATAATAAGCTAAACATAAAAAAAAAATTATCGACAACTATTAAAATCATACAAATGCCACTAAATTAAAAAAAATTCAAATAAACCTTAATCATTGAATCGTGAATCATCGTCAAAACAGTACAAAATTCTAAATCATCTAAATTGAATTACAATTCATCAAATTAAACTCCAAACATCAAAATAAATCTTAAATCATCTTCAAAACATTTTTTAGCGTATCTTGGATAGTACGAGAATTCTTTTTCACCGATGTTGAATACCTTTCCACTTGGTTTCTCAACAACGTCCTCATGTGCACTCATTGTTTCCAAAACATAATCCAACTACTGTCCCGAGAATATAATTAACCTTAATTTTTTAATTCAACCATCAATTAGCAAATTTGAAATTTTACTAAAGGAAAATAATTTTCTGCATATATAACCGTCTAATTCAATATTTTGATTTTGCATTTTTCATATTACATGAAAAAGCCTAAAGAAAAAAGGATAATTTGATTTCAGCATTTTCATGACCCCCTCTAATCCAATAATTTGATTTATGCATAATATCCCTTCCAAACATAACAATTTGATTTATGCACATTCTCAAATTTGGAGAAGAAATCCAGCAAAACTCATATTTCTGATGAAGAACAAGATATTAGTGAATGGAGTAACCGGGCGAAGGGAGGTGTTGGCGAGTGTTGGAAGTGGCCGTTGACTCTTACGGGCGAGTGGAGGAGAGGTCCTGGTGAGGGCAGATGATTTGTGATCTCTAGACGGAGAGGAATTGGGCATGAAGAACGGAAAATAATCTTCGTGATCTTGAGAGTAAATAAAAAGAAAATTGTCATAAAGGGAACCCGTTTTTGAAGGACATTTATAATGCCACAAATCTTCTATTTCATCCTTGATGCGGATTTCGAAGAGGATCGGTGAACTTAATTAGTAATCTAATTAATATTAAATTTATATGTAAAAATAATAGTATATATCTTTATTGTTACGTTAAAATTAATAATTAGTTTGTTTTTGTACTAATCGGATTGCTAATTATTCTTCGTGACCCTCCTCGAAATCCGCGTCGTCAAGTATGGGAAAGAGGGTTGCGGGGACAAAAATAAAATTTCCCCTGAAGAAGAAAGATTGGAGAATTAAATTATATTATCAATATTATCAATTATCAATTATCAATTCCCAACAAAATATTACTGAGGTGGCAAGCCAAGAAAAATCTACCTCCACGTCAGGAATCGAGAGCAATTCGGTAAAATTTGCTTGGATACTTATAGTATATGTAACTAATATGTTAATTATGTTTTCCATTTTAATATGATATATAAATGTTATCATTTGAAAAATAAAATTGTTATAACGTTATATTACTCTAATAATGTTTGAACTCATATGTATATATTTTACAATGATATTTGTTTTATCAAATATTGATACATATATTATCACCACAATATAATATAATTTTGTAAACATCTGAGATATAATATAATTTTTTAAACTTAAATTATAACATGGTTGTTCACAATAGTTCAGACAATACAAAATATTAAATATTAAACCGTACAATCTATATACTCAATGCACACAAATGACTAGATAATACTAATATTTTTTTATTCATAAAAGAAAAATAATGAAAACAATACATCACGTCATATTTACAAGTGAAAATTGTTCAACAGTAATATCAAAATTTAATTAAGGAAATTATAATTCAAAATTATACAATATATTATACAGTATTTTTAAATTTATAACTTCAAAAATAAAAATAATATTTGATATGTGTTTATAAGTTTAAGAAGTTATTTATATTTTAATTGGTAAACTATTATTTTTTAGCAATAATATGTTTGTAAAAATTTAGTATTAAAGTTGTTTAAAGAAAAACACAAATATAAAATGCTTACTAGTATTTAGATTTATTATTATTATTATATGTTTAATGATAAGAATAATTAAAATTGAATTATTTAAATATTAAATATGTATTATTTTTCATTGCAATTTTGTACGTGATATCTTCACTAATTCAAATGAGAAAAAAAATGTCATGTGCGAGTTATACTAATATGGATGTCAAAATAATGAGAAAATTAAAGTGAATATATTTGACCGATTTTAAAAAATATTGTTCTTAAAATATTATTAATATAACATACATCAAATGTAATATATTGTTTCATGTTAAAAATTTATACGTAATTATTAAATGGGCGAGAGAGAGATCATATGGGTGAAATATTAAATACTAACAAATGATTTATTAAATAATAAAATTGTATACCTTATGTGTGTCATCAAACATTTAACAAAAAAAATCATATTCTTTGTCATGTGGACATTAAATTAAACATCAAACGCCCGATGTTAATCATACGGCTTGAACTAAAAATACCAAAAATGACATGGCTTATGGAGATAGATTAAAAATTATTGTAAAATAATGGCACACGAATTATTACATACAATTTGATATTAAAAAAATCTAGAAAAAAAATAATGAACGAGATTAAATCACATCACTACATCTAACGGTTAAAATTAACACATACAAATAGTCATACAAAATATATATTTTAAAAGATCAAATATAAAATTAATGTATAAGATGAATTCACATCACAAGATCAAATGACCGATAAGTATAATTAACCGTGATGATGTGGATTCATGAGAAATCTTAGAAATGGATACAAAATTAGGGGTTGGTAAATTATTGAATCCACTAAACCCACAAACACAAATAATTATCATTATCATTGAGTAACTCAATTTTATCTTGATGAATTGATAAATAATTCATGTTAATTTCATCAATTAATTATATTAATTGTGTTAATTAACTAAATACAAAAGTAAGCATATTTTAGTCATGTCAATGGTTTCATTATCTTGTTGGTTGAGTGTGATGCACAAAAAATCATATGTTCTGAGAGATGGTGGGTTCGATCTCATTAACATCAATGAATGTGGGACATATGCGTCTTCTTCATTTATTATAAAAAAAATTATTTTAGTCATGGTTACCTTGTTGTATTGGACAACAATCTATAATATCGACCCCCCTTTTAAAGTAATTATGGATTTGTCCTTGTACATATTTTAGGTGTCTACTTTCAATATTTGAATCTCAAGTCATGATATATCATTTTATATAATCTTTTAACTGTTAATTAATGTTTTAAATTACAATATAACGATTCGTAGCGTTTGAACCGTAATTTATATGTGATTATCACTATTGCACGATATAGCAATGATATAGTACCGCTGTTTAGTATATTGAGATATTGTGTTTTTAAAAAAATATTTACCATTATTTATGCTATAACAACCTTATTGCACTCTATTTAAATCATTGTTGCGAACACATTATGGTGTCATGATATACATATTTTATTTGTATTAATACAATTTATACTACCTAAATTATTGAGATACATTTCGGGTCTAATATATATTTTGTGTTTGTAAGATAAATTTTTAGTGTTAATGTGGTATTTAAATGGTAACAACATATATTCAAATATAAGTAAATTGTTTCATTGTAAATAGTTAAATACCACTTTTAGTTTCGATATATTATTATAAGAGTTATTATGTCAATTTACAGTATTGATGTTTTATTTTTAACCCAACACAATGTTTTCGTTGCTAATATGTATCATTTCGTATCCATTTTGGATGTCAAATTATATTTTTTTTAGTTTCAATTGAACATTTTGATTGTCAAAATTAAGGCCTACAGGATTAAATAAACAAAATGAAATTGTGTAAAGAGAAGGGAAGTTCGTGAAAAATTATATTCGACGAACTTGCCTCGTGACAAAATTGTGCTCAATGAATTTATCTCACACGATTTGTTCTTATAGAGCACACAATTTATGTGAGCAGAAAATAAAAGAGTTGTTTAATCATATATGCTTGTTAGTTAGTATTGAAGTTATTATTTAAAGAGACATTTGTTCAATAAAAGACAAATGATTTTGTAAGTTTATTTCGACCAGAATGTCACAAACTCGATGTATAATTAATTTTCAATAATGAGAGATTAGACGAAACTGAATTAAACTGGTACATATTACATTTATAATAATTGAATCCATTGAACCTACAAACATAAGTAATTATAATTATCATTGAATAATATGAATTTACTGATGTTTACAGATTGAATATAAAATACAAATGAGCATTATTTTGCAACCGATAATTGAGACACCTCGATTGAACTCATCGGTTAAAGAAATCGACGATCTCTCCATGAAAAGAATTAGAACTGGTCGGATTTTCTTCATCTTTTCTCTTCGGCGTCTCGAATGGCTATGTTGCAGAAGATATTGTCGCTGCCCGAAGAGAGAACCGTTGTAGCTTGTTGTGATGACAAACTAAGACGTGTCAATGAGAGTTGACGGGAGGACGCAGCGAGAGAAGGGAAAGAGAGTAGTGGCGCGAGAAGGGTGATGAAAGAGTCGGTGCTACCATTGTCGTGAAAATTTTGTATGCGAAAATAGCATTTTATTGTTGTCGGTAGAAAGGCGAAGGTCTTTGTTTATTGGAGAAGAAGTTATTGGAGAGTGGAGTCTACCAAATCGTTACGTGCATGCTAACGAAATATCCTATTTGTCGGATGATTGATTTCTGTCCGTTTCTATATTTTTGATATGTTTATTTGTTTGATTTTCTCACTGTACCAAACAATTGAACCATTTAAAGACGGTTCCTTGAGAATCATCACGTTTCTCTTGAAGTTATAATATTTACGTGAACTTGTTAATTGTGTTACCTTCCGAGGTCGTTTGATCGCGAATCCATATATAAACAACAAAAATGAAAATTTTAAAAAAATAATAATTTTTCTGCGATTTATCGAAAACCCATTACCTTTTGAATCTCCTCAGAACTTCTTATAAAGTATACTTAATATTTTTTACTCATAATATATTAACTTTAACATTATTTAATGCTTTTGTAGGTTAAAATATCCGTTGTAGCTTGTGCTCGTTGCTAATGTCATGTTTTTTTTGCAATAAACTTTGTTAATGCCATGTTGGTACCGATTATTTCTCAGAAACTTTTTAATGTATTTCACAAATATAATTCAGTACTGAATTTATTTTTTTGATTGTTAAAGCTCATATTTGAAAACATCCAATCGTTCAGCATGCCTTTTTTTTTATTATTAATTCGTTCAGCATGCCTTTATTATATCATAGAGTGGTGATGCAAGTCCTCCTTAAAATCTCCTAGATTAATTGATGTGTTGGCGTGTATTAATGATGGTGATAAATCATGACTGTTTAATTTTTTCCATCGTATATAAGAAAAAAAGATAAAAACAAATTCACCATTTCACACATCATTAATTTATTTAATATTTTTAACAACTTTGTTTGCCACCATCTATAATTAATGAAATTTAAATATATAAATTTGGAAAAAATATTATTGGACTAAATTAATATACCATTTAACATGTGTTAAACGGATACAAGAATAAAACCATCGTAAAAAATAAACAAAAATATAATAATGAAAATGAAAATAATAATTTCGCAAAAATTAGAAAATAAAAATGAAAATATTTTTTTTTTTTAAAATATTGAAAATAAAATAATAAAAATTTGTTCAAATAAATATAACTTATCATGTGTTAAATTAAATATAATAAAAATATTAAATAAAGCAAATTATTCTTTAATAATTTGGTTTATCACCTAATAAATACAGTTTGCCACATAATTTAAATTTAATGCATTTATTATATATTGCCAATTGTTCATTCTACATATGAAAGATAATTTTTCTATATCATATATGTCAATTGTTCATTCTGCGTATGAAAGATAATTTAATTTACAGATATAACGACTAATAAATGAAGCCCTGTCTTTCCATTTCCCTCACAAAATCATGATGAGTCAGCTTTTCCAATTAATATCCTAATTAACTCTATCAATTAACGATTAATTCTTAATTATTATTTTTTGAATATTCATAATTAACTATTAATTGATGGAAAATCTAATTACATATTATTTTTGTATTAACCATGAATTAATCGTTAATTCACCTTGTTAATTATGGTGTTAATTGGGAAAAGATGACTCATCATGATTGTGTGGAGAGAATGGAGGGGAATAGCAGAGTTTTCCATAATAAATTGCCCGTGTGATAATTTCTGATTGGTCGGAATTAATAATCTGAAAAAATTAAATATAACCTGACATAAACAAAAACAAACATATCAATTTTTGGACGTCATCGACTCTTGTAAAGATCATTTTTCCCACGATTTTTTTTTGTTTCATCTTAGATGATTTTTCATTTTGTGAGAACATGTATTATTTATTCAAATCAATGAAAATTTTAATTAAATCTGGTGGCACAATTGTTCACATTTAATCGCCCAATATGAATATTTTATCTGCATCGTCAAGTTCCAATTTGTAATATAAGGAAATGGAAATATTTTATTTGCAATATCAGTATTTTATTTAAATGCTACGATTTATATTTATCAATATCAGTAAACGGATTGTATATAATTAAACATTTTTTAGTGTCAATATATTATTACGAGAGCCCGCGTATCAATTTACGACATCAATATATCGTTTTCAATTTCGATAATACAATGTTTTCATCGCTAATATTTACGTTTCATTTCGTTTATGTTTTGGATGTCGATTGATATTTTTCTTGTGTCGATCATACATTTGGAGTGCCAAAATTAAAGTTTACGGGTTTAAATAAACAAAAATAAATTGAGTACAAAAAGTGAAGTTCATGAAAAATTTATGCTCAAATCAAAAGCTCATCCCACACAATTTGCTCCTATATAGTAGAACACATAATTTATGAGGGGAGCAAAAAAAGGGTTGTTTAATCATACCATAATTACCATTGATATGCATGTTAATGTATATTTAAAGAGATGCATTGCTTTTGTTAAATAAAAGGCATAAATTGTTTAAAGTTTGTTGGATGTATGATCAATTTTCAAAAATAAAATATTAGATTGAACTGAACTAAATTGATATGTATTATAAATATATAACTATTGAACCCACTAAATCCTACAAATATAAATAAATATAATGATCATTAAATAATATGGAGGTATCGATGATTGTCATAGATCGAATACAGAAAACCCGAGCAGTACCGTGCTACCGGTAATGGAGGCAAATTATTTCACCTCTTTCTCGTCTACATTCGTTCGCAGTATGTAAAGTTAAAACCAATGAAGACACCAAAGAAATGCGAGTTTTTGTCATTTCATTGCCGATCAAGCGCGTAGACGAATCTTACAATTTAGGGTTATTTTTTTCAGATAACTTGCCATTCTACAATAAAATAATTATATTAAGTACTATTTACAATAGAAATAATAATTAAACAAAATGACTTTACTACAAAAATTTGAGCACGAAGCGTGTTCATAAAATTCTATATATAATTTTATTAATACGATAATATTTTATAAACTGCAATATTATAATATCATTCAAGATTTTTAATCGTTTGTACGTTAACTATACAAATTTGCCAAAATTCAACTTTGAACAAGATTTTTAATCGTTTGTATGTACCATCAATTTCGGCATACTAGCTTTTTGCTGGAAAATACATTTGTTGCAAAGTTGGATGAATAAGAGAGAAAAATTACAAAAATAAGTTCATGTTTTTTTTTGTTATTTCTTTTAACATTAATAAAAACATTACAAAAATACATATTAATATCAATTCATCATCGGATTCAAAGAAACTCAGAATATCTTTGAAAAAAATGTATGCTATTGAATTTTGTTTTTGATATTTTTTACTTTTGAAAAACAATATATAATCGTAAGAACAGTATTGTCCAATGTGATCGTCCTTACAATTCACAATTAGATTTTGTGCGCACTGATTATTTTTGAACCGGTCTGAATAATAATATAGAGTCGCAAAAACAGAGCGACGTCCACTAAAAGAGGGGAAAAACATGGAAATACTTTCTGTACAGCGAGCTCGTGAATAATAGTTGGGCCTAATTTTCATAAAAACAATGTTAATTAAATATACAAAAATCATAATTTCTGTATTTTTTAAAAAAATACTTGTTTAGCTTGTTACACATTTATATTTACTACATCCGGTTTAATTTTCATCTTATCAGAATGATTTTCTAATGTGATCAATATACCATTTTTATTGTCGAATGTACCTCTGGACATTATAATATTATGTTGTATCGATACATTGCTTGTTCGATATATCTTTATAGCGTATTTTTTTTTATCATGTACCGGCTATTGTATATTTTTGAATGATCGCATAACTTAGACTCGCACGTCATTGTATTTTTTATCTTGTACTAACGTATAATTTGCATGTCAAATATACATTATATAATACAACTTTATCTTATACCAGTAAAATAAATACCTTCATAAATTATCATTTATGATATATATTTTTGTTACATTAATATATCTTTTGACTTTACAAATCTTCAAGAGATTAATTCACAAACAGATAGGAAAATGGAATCATCCCAAATGAAAAGTCATCCGAGAAAAAAAAAAAAAAAAAAAAAAAAAAATCCACAAAAAGATGGAAAAATAAACAACACAAACTCGTCACATTACATAAGAAACAATCTGAACCCTAATTAGCTGGAATTTCAGAAACAACCAAACAATTCAAAGATCTTTTGCATAAAAAAACAATCAAAGCACTAATTAAGAATATAGAAACAAAAACTAGTTCAGCAAATCTGCTATTTTGGCGAGTGGATCTGTGGAGGATTTGAATGAGTTTCTTGGCGAGTGATTTTACTAGAGAAGATATATAGGCTTGAATTTGACGATTTAGAAGAGGGAAAGATGCGACGAATTCGATTGAGATTGAGAAGAGGAAGAGCGGATTTGGAGCTCGTCTGTGTATTTTGTAACACACATTTTCTCTCGATATTCCAAAGTACATGGATTTCAGTTTCATTTCCAAAATGTGCGTACGTAAGAAAAATCAAACAATCAATTTTAACCTCAATACAGGCTTTGCATGTACAATACACTAAAACCCTCAAATCAAACGTGAGTTTAGTGTTACAAGCAAAATTTTAATGCATCAAAACTTGGAAGTGTGTGCTTTACCTGAAAAACAAAGATTTCAAAGCAAATTTAAAGGTTCAAAAGTGTTATAAGCAAAATAAACATATAAAAAGCTATGGGGTTTGTGTTTTCTATGTTAAACTCAAATTTTAATGCACTGAAATTTGAAAGTTCGGGTTAACATGACAAATTTAAGAATTTAAAAGTTGCAAGCAAAAGAAACATAAAAAACATGTAAAATATCTGAAAGGACTTGTTCATAAATCAATTTGCAATCATTATTAGTTTATTCTGTCTTCTAACTTTCAAAAGGTTCGTCTCATCATCCCAGACCCAAAAAAACAAAAAAAAATTAAATTTCCACAAACATATCGAAAAAGTAAACAACCGAAACTCATCACATTACACAAACTAGCAACAATTCGGGTCACAAACTCGTTTCCCTAAGACAAGATCCAACAACAAACAACACAATTACTGAAAACACACATAAAATCCTCCTCACAAACATTTCAACAAACACTTGATCTCCATGGAGTTTCGACACTAACAAACACGACAAACCCTAAATCGAAAACTCATTACAATCATTTAGCAATCATATGAGCAGCTCCAGCATCTTGTTGTTGCTGGAAGTTGAGCGGCCTCCTGAAAAGCATGATGTGTGGCTCTGGGCGGTGAATCGCATAATGTACCCATCCTCGGCTTTGCTGCACACCTATTGCCCTCCATTCGTTCTGTCAAAATAGTATATTAAACCCTATAATTAGCTTATTCTATATGCAATTATCTACTCCCATTAGAACAAAATTGAGAGTACGACTCATTTGGAAACAAGAAATTATAATTAAGGCTGCCAATTTGATAAAAAAAAATGTCAGAAAATATGAAATCAAACATTTGATTTACCTCAGAAAGGAGACGACTTTTGGGAAGAAGCTTCGCAACTTCTGGTGGAAGAACAACATGCCTGGAATAGAAATGAAAGATCATAGTTATATTGAAATGAAAGATCGTACCTCAGAGATGTATGTTTTACTGAATCAAGAAGTTAAAGAAGCAATTTGTAACAGTAAAATGTGAAATTGAAAAGAAAAAGAAATTAGAGTAGTACAGTAATGGTAGATATTGAAAGACAAAAATTTCACAAATAGAAGAATAACAGTGATTATTAATCATAAATTGAGGCAATAATAATCAAGATCTCAGATTACAGATTACAGAAAACAAAACGATTTTGCTCGATTAATCAGAAAATTTGAGCATCTGAGATGAAAATAGTACAAAATTCAATTAAATTACCTGTACTCGTAGGTATCGTCGAAATATTTCTCAGAATACTGGATCTGCCCCATTTATCACTCTCCTTGTTGCTCGATCGAGTACACTAGTACTGATTTCACTGAAAATAACGAAAATCAACAGAAAATATCACAAATATATATTGGTTTACTCCTTGCAACATACACTCGTTATATTTAAAAAAAAATAAAAGAAAAGAAGAGAAAAATACCAGAAATAATTTGAAATAAACCCTAGGAAGTGAGGAAGAAAGAGAAAACGAGGGAGAAATAAATAGACGGCTGGAGCCTGGAAGAGTTCGGAGCACAAAAAACAAAAGAAGATCGTGGAATTTAATGCAAACACCGTAGAGATCAAAGTGGGGAAAGTATTAATGGAGTTGGTGAACCGAATGGATGTGATGTTTTTAACTAAGGTACGGATTTAATTTTCGGCGGAAATTTGAAATTCGAAACCCAGTTTGGCCGTTTGGAGCGTTCGGAAAGTTCCGTTATACTATTTTAACGTTCTTTAGTTCCATTGTATATCATTTTAATTGAATATAAAAGACATAATTTATTGAGTATACTGTATAGTAGTCTTAGCTCCAGTTTACTATTCAATTAATTAATCAAAGGCTTGTGATGTATAAAAATATGCATGTTAAATTGTTCAATAATGTTAGGCACCTAGATTTCGCACCTAGATTTTATCTAGATGTATACGTGGCAAATCACAGTGCATCCACCTCAAATAATTAAAAGGAAAGTACATTCTGAAAATTCCAAATTTAATCGCCACGTGTATTTCTAGGTGCAAATCTAGATAAAATTTCTAGGTGCATATCATTGTTGTAAATTGTTAATCAAATCAAATAAATTATTTTTCACTTAATTTCGGACTTCTATATAAAAATGATTGCATTTTTAACTATTAATATACAATTATTGTATATTTTTATTATTATTATATTTTATGATATTTTGGTTTATTTTTTCCGATTATTTTTAAGATACATGACAAGCTTGTGATGTATCTTAATCAGTGTTTCAGAAATCGGTCTTATTAATCGGCGATTAATCGCTCCTCGATGGTCCGCCATCGAGATAGCCCCTTGGCGTTTTGTGCTTGGCGGATTTCCGCCAATACCGTCCAGCCACCGCCGAGCCGATTTTTACAAGTGTTTTTTTTTTTTTTTTGCCAATGGGTCCGTAGCCTAGTTGGTTGAGTGTGAAGCACAAAAAATCATATGTAGTGAGAGGTTGTGAGTTCGGTCTCCATTGACATCAAAAAAATTAGGCATCAATAACGAAATCGATCGCTTGTCGGATACTATTAAAAAAATAAATTTGGACTACAATTTTTCAGATTTTTAAAATTATATAGCGTTTTATTTTTATTTTTCTCGTTTTCTTAATATACATTTTCATGTATACATTTTCTTCCACTTAGAGTTGTGATATATTAATATATTAATACATCACGTGACATCTAAAAATAACATGAAGTGAACAATTCTTTAATGATAGAAAATGACTTATTAATGTCTTTATTACGAAATTGTATTTCTAATAATGAATTAATCAAATTAAAACTCAAATGAAGTGAAAAATTCTTTAATGATATAAATCACTTCCATATGCAACTCAAATTAAAAATAAATTAATCAAATTAAAACCAAACTAAATTTGACGCCTGAAAAAATTGTGTTAAGAATCGAATTAAAATTAAATTTGAGAGTGTCTCTGATAACTTTTAGAAAGTGTCACATACTAATTACAGTTCTTATACATGGTTTTTTTTTTATTTATTTCTCCATTGGGCTTTATAGATTCAGAAATTATTTGCTTATTCTTTGGTGGGAAAAAAATAACTGATGGAGTTATTGAAAGAGACAAATTAGATATATTAGAAACAGAGATGTCGTGTTATAATCCTCATTGTAATTTACATATTGAAAGAGACAAAAAAATATATATTTGTATGTCAAGTGTTATAATCCTCGTTGTAATTTACATATTATTTGATAGTAAATAAGCAAAAATACAGCAACAAATTAAATTTAAAAAAAGATGTTATATTCCAATTCTAAAATTTAAACACAAATGTCATAACTTTAGATATATCATTTTTCTTAAAAAAAATAGCATGTGTTTAAAAATAAATGCTAAATTCTTAAAATAATATATTTATATAATTTTTATTTTCATTTGAAAAAATCATTTTTTTCAAAAGAAATATATATATGTCTGTTTTTAAATATACTTTTAACTCTGTTTAAAAGATGTTTCATTCATACAATAGTTTATGTCCATTTCGAAAAGTTCGATTTTTTATTAATTATATATCCCCTCCAGCCTCATTCTAGATCTTTGTTAAATTGACAAAATGTTAACATGTGGAAAAAATTGTTTTATATGGTTAAATAAATCTGATGAACAACATGATATATATTAAAACTGAAAAATAGTATATTAACAAAAAAAAATTAAAACCTAAATATATATGTGCTCACAATAATTAAATCTAATTAATTTGAAAAAGAAATATTTTTGTTTGAACAATTAAACATTTTTAAATAGTTAATTCTATATAATTTAACTCCAACGGTCAGAAAATTTTTCTTGTAACCAAAATTGAATTTCCAACGTTAACAAAATTTGATTAACGGTAACATAATCTTCATAAAAAGAAAAACAAACACGGTCCACAGATCTTAAAAGTGTAGGAAATAAATGTCATTGGCACAAAGTGTGAATCATAATCCGTACACCAAGTTCAGGAAAGAAGTAGAATAATTAATCACTGTCATTATATATATTATTCGGGGGGAGCCTTTTCTCTTCTAATCACCCCCAAATTCAGTCTCTCCTAATCTCTTCTTCACCTAATTCTTCTCCTTCTCTTTCAACAAAGAAATGGCGAAATCTAGATCTGTATACTCCCTTCTTCTTCCTCTTGATCCAAATTGTTCATTGTTTCTTCCCTTAAACTTCTTAACCCATATATTAAAGAAATGAAACATTGATCTGAATACTGACGGAATCAGAACAGAGACTAGGATGGTCGTGTTCTTCTTTACTCGTAAAACTCATACTGCTCGCAACACGAGGGTGATTTCTGTGGCGAGGCGAATCGATTACTTGCCAGACTCAGTGTAAGTTATTCTCCTCCAATTTTGAATCTTGGTTCTCCTTGAATTTTGGTTCCTTTTGTTATGGGTTTGAGATCATTGAGTTTTAAATCCAGGGTTACAAATTTTTTTGATGTCATTTCAGAATTCGCTTAATCGATTTGGTTGTATGAGGCGTATTTTCTGTTTCGCATTTTTTTAATCATGATTTCCTCGTAAAAGTCTTTTATTATTGTCTCATATTTTACTTGGTTTCTGCTGGAACTTGAGTAATTTAGTTTTACTGTCTTTATGGTAAAATTTATTATGACTACTTTTTACAATCTTTCAGGATGTATACATTTTTCGTAATTTGAGAAGAAAAGGGTTCAAAGTTTCAAACAGTATTCAAAAATCATAAAAATACCCCCTTCATTGCTAATGATTTGCAATTTAACCCCTCTTGGTAGTTAGAATAATCATAATTATCATACAAAGTTTTCTGTTCTTAATTCTTATCAATATATATCTTGACTGAAATTCTTTCTTAAAAACCGTCCTTTCAGGTACACTAGATATCCACTGGTGGTACAGCAGCCTCTTCGTCAGAAGAAGACAAATTCTTGGTCACTGAAGTGGAACAAATTACAAACACCTGCATTATCAATTGTGGCGACATCACAACCTCTCCATTCAACACTGCCAAGGTAATTTCCTTAAAAGTCCTTCAATTAAGCTTAAATTTAAAAAAATTCCCTGCATTATGGATTATCACAAAAAGGAACCAGCATACTTTAAATACCACAATCTGAATTTCTCCAATTTTCTGTAGGTTTTGAAAGATTTATAAATGGCAAATCAACAAGTACAAGAACATTGAGATAATTCAAGCGCTAAAGATTTGGAGAGACCATTGTTTCTATTTTATGTCTGTGTATGTACGTCAATTTATGTGTGTGCTTGTGGTCTCTGTGTATGTGTATATTGTATGTGCTTGTGTGGTATGTGTGTGCATGTGGTCTGTGTGTGTGTGTGTGTATTGTATGTGCGTGTGTGGTATGTGTGTGGTGTGTGTATGTGGTCTCTGTATGTGTGTATTGTGTGTGTGTGTGTGTGTGTGTTGGGGGCCAAGCCCACGCGGGGACCGGCCTGGGTGACGCGGTGCAGGCCCATGTGGGGACGGCCGGGGAAGAGGGGGCCGAAACCACGCGGGGCCCGGCCCGGGGGGAGGGGGTCGGGCCCGCGCGGGGCCCGACCCGGGGGGAGGGGGTCGGGCCCGCGCGGGCCCCGGCCCGGGGGGGAGGGGGTCGGGCCCGCGCGGGGCCCGGCCCGGGGGGAGGGGGTCGGGCCCGCGCGGGGCCCGGCCCGGGGGGAGGGGGTCGGGCCCGCGCGGGGCCCGGCCCGGGGGGAGGGGGTCGGGCCCTCGCTGGGCCCGGCCCGGGGGGAGGGGGTCGGGCCCACGCTGGGCCCGGCCCGGGGGGGAGGGGGTCGGGCCCACGCTGGGCCCGGCCCGGGGGGGAGGGGGTCGGGCCCACGCGGGGCACGGCCCGGGGGGAGGGGGTCGGGCCCACGCGGGCCCGGCCCGGGGGGAGGGGGGAGGGCCCACGCGGGGCCCGGCCCGGTGGGAGGGGGTCGGGCCCACGCGGGGTCCGGCCCGGTGGGAGGGGGTCGGGCCCACGCGGGGCCCGGCCCGGGGGGAGGGGTCGGGCCCACGCGGGGCCCGGCCCGGGGGGGAGGGGGTCGGACCCACGCGGGGCCCAGCCCGGGGGGGGGGGGGGTCGGACCCACGCGGGGGCCCAGCCCGGGGGGGGGGGGGGGTCGGGCCCACGCGGGGGCCCAGCCCGGGGGGGGGGGGGGGTCGGGCCCGGCGGGGAAGGTTTCGCGCCCTCGGGGGCCTGACCCAGAGGGAGGGGGGTTCGGCCCCCCTACATTTAATTGACATGCTAAATTACCCGCGCTTCGCGGCGGTTTTGTTTCATTTGTTTTACCATACACATAATATATACACATAATATATAGTTATGAATTTTCGGAATCAAATATAAGACTTTACGAAAATAAATATCATATTGATTAAGAAAGTTTGATGATGAGAAAATTAGTATACTATTTTTGAATATGACACATTGCGAAATATTTATTTAATACTTTAATGCAACACATACAAAAAATAATAAATGTCACTATAAAATAATAAAATAACATGCGTGGACATAAACAAAAATAAAAAACCATATGATATTTTAAATTTTCATATCTAAAATTAAGAATAATAACATTGTAAAAATTAAAAAAAATTATTTATGTATGATAAATTTTATATTTCATGTTTATTATTAAAAATATTATATAAGTTAAAGAAATTATTTGTATTTAGTAAATAAATATCTTTCATTATTTTTTTAAAGATTAACATGAAATTGTTTTAAGTACAAATACAAATATAACATAATTATTGATTTTAAAATAATAATAATAATTAGGATGTGCAATTTTTTTTAATTATATTTTTAAAAATAATAATAATTAAGATTACAAGTCATTACTGTAATTATATTTATTTTTTATATCTTTTTTCACATAATTGTTTTCATAATTTTAAGTTAGAGAAAAATATTGAATATATGATAATAACATACTTTAGTAGTATGTGCAATTTTTTTCAATAATAGTTTTAAAAATAATAATAATTAGTCTTACAAGTTATTAATGTAATCATATTTATTTTTATATCTTTTTTTACATAATTGTTTTCATAATTTTAAGTTAGAGGAAAATATTAAATATATGATAATATGGATCTCAAAATAAAGATAAAATTACAGCGAATATATTTCTTAATTTTTTTAAATTATATTATGAAAATACTAACAATATTTGATGTATGTTTTATAATATTATATATTAATTTATTAAAGTTAGATATTTAAAATCTTCACATTCTATTTGTATTCACATTTGATCATGTAACATATTGTGAAAAAATTCAAAATCAAATACAACTGGTCCAATACGAGCCTAACAAATAATATTTTGACACGTCATCAGTGTGAGGTGATGTGGCCTTCTAAAATTGCTTAAAACTATGTGTAAAATAAGGGACACATAAATATCTACAAATAAAACATAATCACCCAAAATCAAAGATTAATCTATGGTTCATATGTTGCCACATATCATAATCTAATGGTTGAAATAATTGTGATGATGTGACATGGGTTGTGATGAGGTGGCATGAGGAGATTGCATAAAGATGAGTCCAAAATAAGGGGGCTGGTAAATTAATCAAAGGCTTGTGATAGAAAATAGAAAGATGCCCAAATAGAGGCCATCAGGCCGATATGCCTCTATTTCTTTTCTTTTCTTTTCTTTTTGTTATTTTTTGAAGTAAAAAATTAATCGAAAGCAAATTTTGGTTAACTTCTTATTGAATCGAATTAAAAATCGAACCAAATAAATATAATTTTAATCCAGTTTAGTCAATTGGACCGATTAAAAAATATTATAATCTTAAATACATATTAATGCATTTTATATATAATTTATAACAAATATAAATAATCTTATTAAATTTAATTATTATATTTATAAGATTATTATATCAAGTTATTATATTTTCAATATTTTAAAGGCAACACATTAAAAATTATGAAAAATGAGACGTCAGTTCGGTTTTATCGATTTTCAAACATTAAAACTGAATCAAACCAAATAAACCGAATGATATTATTTTTAAACCGGACCAGAAAAATCAAAAAATCGAACTCGATTAAATCGAATTAGATCGATTCAGTTTGGTTCTTGAGTAAACTGATACACTCCTCATTACAAGAATGTGCCTGCTTGGACGGATCTTATAAGGGGCGGGGGAGGGGATTACCCCTTCCAAGATTTCTGGATCAATATTATATAATACAAAAAATTTAGTGTATTGAGTATGTTGAAATCGAATTATACGTATACTAGATCCTCCAAGATATTTTTCTATATTGCTTTTTTAATTTGATTATATCATGGCTCCCACGACAAATCTTTTCAAGATTCGTCATTATGTGTTGGTATGCATAATACGGATAAAGGTTCCAATTCCTCTCATGTATAAACAATAACAATTTGCGACGACGCAACAACAAAATTTTCAAATGAAAAGAAAATGCGATACCTACATTTTCAAGAAATGAGTCGAGTGATGTATGATAAAATTTAATTTTATGTGATATTGAGATGATTCGTACACGAAACTAAAAAAAAGGAATATTTTTGCAAACTTTGTATGAAAAATATTCGAAAACTAACGTGATTTTAATAAATATTTCAAAACTAATTCAAATATGATTTTTAAAATACGATAACACATGAATTTAAAAACCAGTTGGATAAATAGGTTAAAATACTTAAATTATACATATTGAACAAATATAAAAACAACCGGGTTTTATAATCCCGGTTGATAACTCGTAAAATAGGTCGTTTAAAAGTGTAAATTCAATCTTACGAGTTAATCAAAACAATTTATAACAAATACTAATCAAAGTGATAAGTATAGGTTCGATCCAAGGAAAATTTGCGTATAATCGAAATTGCAATTCAAGAACTATTTCTATTGGTCCAGAGGCTATAATATTTTGTCACAATCAATGTTTAGGCTTCACAAATCTCTGGTCAAAATATCACTTTCACACACACAAGTTTCGAATTTATAAAGATGATTGATCACAAGGGTATTTTAGGCATTAATCAAATTCCAGAAAAATATAGATCGCAAAACAAGATCTCAAATTTGGCAAAAAGATTCACAATTTAATAATAAGAGAGAGAACAGAAGAATTTCACAGGTTTGATATTTCAGTAAAAAGTAATGATCGAATTACAAGCAGGTCCCTGGCAAATTACAGAATAGTCCAGACAATTTTGAGGTTGAGTAACAGTTTTCAGAAATTCATATCAAATCGAAAATTATATCAAACAAACTCAATCAAAATCCTAATTCAAGAGTGATATCAGATCTAAAGTTTCTAGTGAAATTAGGAATTTAAACGGTTCTACAATTGATCCAAACAGCACAGACAATGAGGTCCAGAATTAAGATCTTTCATCAATTTACAGTTTAGTCCTTAACAGGCTGATTTTGTAAAATCAATAACAAATAGAAAATTGCAGGAAATTGATTTATTCAAAAAACTATATTAAACTACAGATCTAGATCTAAACAGTGATATTCAGAAAGACTTATTTTTGAGTAATTTTCTATTTTAAATGGAATTAACAAAACAGCACAAAACAATCGAGTATTTCACAAAGGAAAAATAGGAAAATTACGAAATAAAATCCACAAAAATTCTACAAATTCTATTTTATCAAATATAACAGATCTACAATCAGAGTTTATTCAAATCTAATATTTTCCTAATTAAAACGCAACAATTGTAAAAGAGAGTACCGAAAAAGGAGAGAATTGAGTCCAAGAATGGATCTTGGAGAGGTCCTCGAGCCTTCACGCCTTGAGAGGAGGTGAGAGGACGAGGAGAACAACTTCCTTGAGCTTGAGAAAGGGAGGAAAAGATCCTCGGAGCGGCCTCGAAAACTGTGCGGAGACACGATCTTCTCGGCAAAATGGCTCGACGACGAGCGAGAGGAGCTTGAGAGCTTCTTAACAATGGAGGGGGAAGAGGAAGAGACCTTACCTTCCCCCTAAAATGGTGGTTTGACAAATGAGGACCAAAGGTGAGTGAAAGAATGGTCTTGGAGATTATTTATAGGAGAAAAGAGGAGGGACAAATTCGATAAATTTCATATCTGAGGTTACAACTTCCATGGTTAGGTAAAGAAAGTTGCAACGAATCCAACGCTTCAAACCGCATCCAATTTGGAGATGGAACGGCCGAGAAAACTTGAAAATACAATCACAAATCTTCTCCACGGATCCAGATTAATTCTTTTTTTATTCAGCGAAAAATAGCAGAAATTCCTGCTCTTAGTCTCCATTTCAGACGGCACTGGAGAGATAGAGTACCATATTTCCTTCTTTAAACACCGAAATGGAGATGTGCGGTTGTGAATGGACTGGAGAGAGTGCGCGAGAGCAAGGCTCCAAAGCATTCAGTTTGAACCGCCTCGACCGATTCTTTGCACCTATGTCCGTGTATCTTATCGTGTAATGCATAGAAGAGAGAGTTGTCAGTGCGCTGCAGCGTGGTTCACACAAGATTCTGTTCACAGTTGATCAAGGGCTTTAGCTTTGACTGGTCAGAGGGTAAGGGATCTGGTGTACGCTGAACCATGTGATCTTTGGTGTCGCGGGTGGTAAAGAGAGGAAAACGAGTCGCTGCACGCGTGATCACAGAAAACGAGGTTTGATGTAAGGATTTCCGTGCAACCTTGCGTGTTGAGTCATAATCTATGGGTTTCGACTCGTTATTTGGGCTGTATGACTGAGGATGCCACAGAAGATCCCTTTGTTTGAGACACGGTCAGGTCTGTGCAGTCCTTGATGAAACGAGTTGGTTTTGACCCGTCTGAAGTAAAAGCTTGATTTCTCTCTCATTCTTCCATCAAATATCAACATATGATATATCAAATCGATCGGCATGACGAGACCGATCCATCTACAGTCCTGGTTTTGCGAGATTTTGCACTTTTCATCTGAAATTAACACAAAAACACATATTAAAGTATTTAATCTCAATAAATTGGAATTATGAATATTTGATATACTTTAAGCATATTATTGTGTTTAAATTCTATATTTTGTGTAAATAAAAAGTGATGAAAAATCCCCTTATCACCGGTCCCCAACTTTATTTAAGTTGTTGATACTTGTCCTCAAAAATTTTATATCCTAGTTAATATATTGGATTAACATGATAATTAACACGTGTCAACAAATTAATATTTAATTAATATGTAGCTAATATTCATTTGAATTATTAAATTTAATTAATATTTATTATTTTTGAATTGCCATGTTAATTATGTGTGTTAAATATAATAGAGAATGTTGTGGTGAATTCTCGGGGCAAAGTAAAATTTTCCTTCATTACTTGGATTCTGTGCATGCACGAAATTTATCGACTTCCTTATTTTTCATGTCTTCAAGCCCTCTCGATATCCACAAGAAGAAGAAAAAGAAGATATGATGTGATCACTGTTTATTATAAAATCACATCATTATGATTATTAACTATTAGATTTCGTAATCTTGTATCGTCATATCCATTAATTTTTGTGTTTGATCATTCAAAACATTTGAAATGTTGGATGTAATGATGTGGTTCGATTGATTCATTCCTTTTTTGCATTATTTTATCAATATAATATTATATATAGTCATTTGTGTCATTATTTTACAACAATTTTAAAATATTTTCATTAAATCACGTCATCCTTGATATTTTAAATACATACCGTACGATTAAAATCGGATGGGTGATAATAACTCTTATGTCCACATGGCAAAAAATAAGAAAAAAATTGATAATTTTTCTTTTGACACACACAAGCTACACAATTTTGTTATTTAATACATTTTTTGTTCGTGTTTAATATTTACATATGATCTATTTCTCTCTCATCCGATTAATAAATATATATATTATTTTAATATGAAACATTATAATATTTTTTCTATAAATTATATTAATAAAATTATAAGAATTTTAGTTTTTTTTTTGTCAAGTATATTCATTTGAATTTTTTTATTTATTTCACATTCATATTAATATAGTTCGTACATAATATTTTTTATTTGATTTACGAAGAAATTATGTGATAAAATATAATTCGAAATAGCACATATAAATAAATAAAAATTAAATTTGTAAATTTATTACTTTTATATAATAGTTAGAATCATATGTTCTAAATATGTTATATTTGTGTTTTTGTTTTTTCACAACTTTAAAATATAAATAACTTCTTCAACTTATAAACATGTTTCGAATATTATTGTTATTTTTAAGATGTAAATTTAAAAAAGACATATGATGTCAAGTAATTTTTAATTACATTTTTCTAAATTAAATTTTAATATTATTTTCATTGTTTAATGTAAAGTTGTGTATAATTTTCATTGTTTTGTTTATCAATATTTTTCTTATCAATATCTTGTAATTGATTATGTATCTTGAGTATATTGATTGTATTGTTTAATGTTTTTATATTTATATTGCATGAATTATTGTGAGCAACAATGTTATTATTTTTGTACTTGTTTTCGTAAAATTATGCAATGCTTCAGATATCATATATGTGTTAAAATTTGATTAAAAATGAGCTATTTTCTACCAGAGCATGATACAATTGTAAAATATATTATTGATTATAATTAGATTAGTTATATAACACGAAATAATTTTATTTTATTATAATATTATCATTTTCAACATAAAAATTATCCTTCATAATAAAATGAAAAATATAATTACAATGCTCGTCGTGTAGCGCGAGTATTCTCCTAGTAAAGGTTAGATCTTACTTTTTCCAAAGATTTCATCACAATCTTCTCTATTTTTTTATATAACACACATTATAATAATTTAAAAAGATATAATTAAGAATTAATTAATATTAATTCAAATTTAATAATTTGAATTAATATTAATTATACGGCACGTGTTATTTATCATGTTAATTAAATGTATTAACTAAGATATAAAAAATCCGGGGATAAAATCCATAAACAAATTTTAATCACTCGAATAAAGTCGAGACCAAGTTTATTAGATCCGATTGTTTTAACATTTGTATTTGTTTAATATGTATAAGTTAATTATTTTAATCAAATTAACCCAGCTTAATTTTTAAAATGAGACGACACCCGGTTTTTCAAATCCGATTTGAATTAATTTTAAAATATTCGTTAAAACCGGTTATTTTCGAATTCATTCAAAAAAATACATCTCTTGTAAAGATTAGAAAAGTGTCACTTTCCTTCAACAATGAAGTGATCGTCTAAAAAACTTCATCTAATGATATAACGCGTATTTACTGATTACATTGCAACCACGATTAATCAACAAATGATAAGTATACTAGTATAACCAAACATTGCTTTCATGTAATATTTTTAGGCTTGCACGACAAGGCCTAAAAACTGGAAAAAGAAATCTGTAATTATATTAAAAAATTATATGAATAATCAAATAAAATGATGAAGACGAAAATAGGATAAGATCTACGATGCCTCAAAACAAAAGAAGACAATAAATAATCTGGAATTCAAATTCCGGTTAATATTACGTCAGGCCCGTCTACACAGTTCTCGAAGACCGAGAAACAAATTACCGAATTATTAAAACCAGGATATTAAATCCATATTATCCCAAGTCATGAAATAATCCCCCAATCGAAGCATGGATCAGAATTTCGTTTTTTTCCATGGCTCGAAAGTAAAGCCCGAGCAAACCCTTAATCTACACGTCTCTCTCTCTAATGGCGGATTCAGCTTCGTCTACCCTAGCGCCAGGTTTCCGCTTCCACCCAACAGACGAAGAACTTCTCATCTACTACCTCAAACGCAAGCTTCTCAACCGGCCGTTACTCATCGACGCGATTTCATCCGTCAATCTCTACCAACTGGAACCATGGGATTTGCCTCAACTTGCCAAGCTACAAACCAAAGATCAAGAGTGGTTTTTCTTCTGCCCGCTGGACAGGAAGAACAATTGTAACCAGCCGAGGACTAATCGTGCGACGCCACGTGGATATTGGAAGACTACGGGGAAGGATCGGGAGATTGTGAGGAGAGATGATTTGAAAACGGTTGTGGGGATGAAGAAGACTCTGGTGTACCACTCTGGCCGTGCCCCTCGCGGGAAGAGGACCAAGTGGGTCATGCACGAATATAGACTTTTAGATGAAAAACTCGCAAACGATGGCGTACCTCTTGTATGTACCTATTAATTCTGTGTAAATTACTTCAATAGACGATCAATTGGGTTTAATCGATGTTGAATATCAATTTATGATTAACAGAGATATAAATTTTGTTTCTTTCTTTTTGGATTGGAAGGATGGATTGGTGGTGTGTAGGATTTTTGAGAAAAAGGCCGCGGGCCATCAAATTGGAGTTCAATACGGCGCACCCGTAGCAGAAGAAGAGTCTGAGGAGGAAAGAGAGGAGCTAGAAAAAGACAAAGATGAAGTTCAGGTCCACAAGGGCAAAATTGGAAATGAAAATTGTGCCCAATTTGTCGATCCCAATTTGGTATTCTATTTCTTCCAATTTTTTTGGGATTTTCTATTTTTATCATTTGAAGATTTGAACTTTTTTTTTCAGAATATAAGTGAAAACGAGAATAATGAAATCATGGTCGCTGCTCAGCAAAATGTTGCAAACATACCCGAAATTCAACAAGAGCCAGATATTTTTAACGGCTTGGATGAAATCTTTAACCATGACAATACCTTCTTCGAGATGAATGATCTCTCGACAGGCCTAAATAGCAATTTACCAAATTACCCCTCTCCCTTAAATGGAGAAGAACTTCTTGTCAACCCAGATAGTTTCTTCGATTCTCTCGACGAATTCAATCAAACAGATAATTTTTTCTCGAATCAAAATGTTGGTGACGAATTCAGCATGTTTTTCGATGCGGTCGGGTCCAATAGTATAGGAAATAGTTCGGGTTTAGACGAAATTTTGCATAATTCTGAGGGCGTGAATAATGATTTTAATTATAGTGGTATCGACGGTACCGGAAATGTGGAAAATTATAATACTCAAGGTACGCGTTTAATTGTTCAAACATATTTTTTCACTTTATTTCCCTAATTAAATTATATATTCTCTAAATGATGTATACAGATATAGTTCCAAATTCAGTACCATACAGTCCTCTATCAGAGCGACTCATTTCACTTCTCGATTCATACTCTCCACCACCAGCATTTGCTTCCGAACTCAAAAACTCAAAATTGAATTTTACAACAAATAGTACTACTAGTGCCAGCTCAGCGAGTTTGAGAAAGTCAAAGGGAACGAAAGTCAACTCCGTGGCGTCGAAAGTTCTACGAGGAGTTGTTTGCGTGGCGATTGTTCTGACGGCTGGTTGCAAGTTGGCTATTTGTATCGGAGGTTGATAAAACAAAATTAAGTTGGTTTAGAATTATATACTTTGTTTGCATTATTTAATCTTGTTTATCTTGGAGGGTTAGTTCTTCATGATTCTATGTAAATTTATTGATAATGTTATGTTATATGCTAAATTATTACAATTATATATTGATATGGTTTAATTTAAAACCTAGGTTTATTATCTCTCTAATCAAAATGAAAAGCTTTATAGGTAGATTATCAATTTATTATTATAAAATCATTTATTTTCCTTTATTCTAGACACAGAATAAAACATATTACAAAACATACACACATATAATTAGTAGTACATTTTTCTCATCCTTATAATTAAGTTTGCTAAATATTTCCATTTCCATTGTGCAAAATTACCCTCGTCGAATTGTAATTTAGTAGTCTCAGTTTCCGCCACCACTACCTGACCCGTAACCGGATCCAGATCCATATCCTGATCCCGAACCGGATCCACCGCCACCGCCGCCGCCGCCGCCACCACCACCGCCTCCGGCACCACCACCATAAACACCACCATGGCCGCCTCCTTCTCCATAACCAGAACCCGATCCATAACCAGACCCGTTTCCAATACCTCCACCAGAACCGCCACCACCACCGCCTCCCCTCCCATAACCACCGCCTAAACCACCTGCACCGTAACCGGATCCGGATCCGGACCCAGACCCGTATCCAGAACCTGCACCGCCACCTTGACCACCACCTCCGCCGCCGCCACCACCTCTGCCATATCCTCCTCCGTCAATCCCTGATCCGGCACCCTCGCCGTATCCTGAGCCATATCCAGCACCACCATTGTAACCGGCACCGCCACCTTGACCGCCTCCTCCGCCACCACCACCGCCTAAACCTACACCGTATCCGGTAAGGGACCTAGCGGCACAGGCCATGTGGCTAAGGCTGAGGAGGAGGAAGAAGGCAAGAGCCATTGTTTTAGTACTAGTGTTACTAGCCATAGTGAGTGAGTGAGTGTGTGTGTGTGAGAATTGAGAAGATTTGATGAGCAGGTTGTAGGAGAGTTCAGGGCTATTTATAGGGATTTTTGCATGGGTAACGGTCCAAAATCTATGGTACTCGTAGGGTACTGTGGTTTCTTGTGTCACCATTTGTGTCTCAAAGTACTTTCCATGACTAATCATGCTGTGGTTTAGTCTCTCATGTGAATATTTCAGTGATAATTGCATAATTATGAACCTTTTTAGTTGCAGTTAACTTTTTGATTAAAAACATTTAAATATGTATTAAATCACTATAATATGTGCAATATTAGAATTTTCAAAAAAAATATGTGCAATATTAGATGTATACAAAATGATTATGGATTCGAAATTTGCAAGAGCAATGGATTATGGATATACATATGTAAGGCCACAGAAAAACCAGGGCTAATTCAAGGTTTGTGTGTGAAATAGGAGACTTCAGAAAGGTGGAGAAGTGGGGAAATGTCATTAGCAAATTATCATGCTTTTTTTTGTTCTTTTTTTTTGCTTTTGATTTTAGAAGTATAATAGTCCACAATATTTGCTTTATTAATGGATTCTCTCCATACCAATCATACAGGGACTATATATATATATAATTTTTTTTTTTTTTGTTCGAAATAAATATAATGCACGAATCATTGATATATTTGATTTCAAAATTTTATTGATAATATCAACGAGATTCGAATTCAAAACATTATGTTATCTTGTATTAAATACTTAATCACTGGGTTCGTTAATTTTTATAGTATGTCTTGTATATATTTGGAATTTAGAACTTGAATATAGTGGGTTGAATTTTATATTTATAAATTATTATTATTATTATAAGATATATAATGTGAAATGAAATCTGTTAAAGTCTTAAAGATCATTTGGGTCCCTTGAAAACAAATGGTTGTACTTGAACCTTCCATGCAAATTTGCCAGATAGCCCCCCCACTTAATTTTGCTTTAGTCTCGTCAAATAATAAAATCATTCAGCCAAATGGTTTGTTTTATTTCCTCATTTAATATCTTTCTGGGAAAAAAATAACTAGTAAAAAAAATTAATGGAGAAAGAGAGGAAAAAAGAAACCAAATTTCGGTTGAAAACCACTTATCACTAAAGGCAGCCATGCATTCGAAGAATTTCTATCTCGTCCCTTTTGACTTCCATAATTTGGCTAAGAGTACTTAAACTTGCAACATCACCACTTACCTTCCACAATCCGTGGTATTTTTTGGAGTCTTTGGCCAAAAATAAAATTAATATTAGGGCATGTTTGGATAGCAGAATTTGGAGTGGAATTAGATTTTTAAATTCCAGCAAAACACAAATCTGTGTTTGGTTAACATTAAAAATTAGAATTTTCAAATGCGGGTATTCTCAATCTTTATGTTTACCTGCAAACTTTCGCTCCACAAATATCCGGAGCGCCAAATGCCAGGAAAATAATTTGTCCCAAATCACTATTTGCTCTCCACGAATGACTCATATGCTGTATGGCTCCTAAGTACTCGTGTTTCTAAAGTTCTCCCTCTAGCTCCTAAGTGCTCATGGTTCTCCGATCTGCTCCTAGCTCCTCTCTCTCTCTCTCTCTCTCTCTCTCTCTCTCTCTCTCTCTCTCTCTTCTGAGACTGGTTGATTGAGGATTTGAGGTTATATCTCACGTTTTTTTGGATTAATTGATGTTTACTTGAAAATTATTTGAGGTTCTCTCTTTGTTTTGGCCTTAATTCATTGTCTGATGCATTGTTGATATTGAGGAACCCTCTGTTAAGTACTTATATTGATAATTTTCTCATTTAATTCAGATTGTACTCTTATTTCTTTCGTCAAAATTGATTCTGAAGAGTATAAATTGACTGTAGAGTATGGAATGTATTGACTATGCATTACTAATTGTGCAATATCGATTCATTAACACCCTTCTCAATTTGACTCTCTCTTATGTCATATACTGACTGTTCATTATAAATTGAGTAGTATAAATATAATTGGTTATGTAAAATATAAATTGAGTTCATAGTATTGATTATATACAGTATCGAGTTCTCAGAAGTATTGACAGTAATAATAGTGATTACCTCATTTCGAGTATCAAGTCGTTGTATTGTGATAGTTCTAATTTGGATTGTTTATTATGTGATTTTAATTTCAAACAAAAAATATTATGAATATTCACAATTGACATAATTCACTATAATGCCATTCATCAAATATTTATAACATTTTTGTTTTGCTTTAATTTTGTCTATCAATACTTTAATTTGGTGATTTTTAATGATAATTAAATTATAGTTTTTAATATTTTAGTAGTTGAATTAAATATCATCTCAATATTCACAATTACCAAAATTCCAAAAAAAAAAATCAACAACCAAACAAAAAATTAAACTTTCCAGCATCTTATTATTTAGACATCCAAACAAACTGTAGAATTACTAATTCTAGAACTTTTTTCTCCTCCACCCTATAATTCGATTCCATTCTACTAATTCCGCTTGCCAAACGGCCCCTTTATAACATTACAACATAATATAAGGTGTTTCGAGAAATTGAAAAATTGGAAGGGTTACCATTAAAAAAAAAAAAAAATTGGAAGGGTTATTTATAATTTTTGCAAATTGGAGGAAGTAATTGCAAGTTGCACGTTTTGATTAAGGATAATTATATCATACCCCTCATTTTTCCACCATATTTTCTATATCACCAATTAATCATTAATTGAGGATTAATTAATACGGTCATTAACAAAACTACATCCGATTAACAGTTAATTGATATTAATTAAGAATTATTAATGTACATGTGTTTTTAATTATATATTAATTAAATGTTAATCGGATATACTTTTATTAATTACTCGAATAATTAATTATTCATTAATCATATAGAGGGTGTTTGGGGAAATGAGGGGTAATGTATATGGTTTCTTTGATTAAATGGGATCACAGTCCGTAGTCATCGAGAATTAAGTGCAAAATGGGGGTACTAATTGCAAGTCGCAATTTTACAACCATACTACATAAATATTAACTTGTTTTGGATCGGCCTTATACTAGAATTTAGATTTAGATACGTGTTTAAAAAATAGACCAAAATATTTTGACGGGCCAATACTAAATGTCAGTTTAAACTAATAACTTGGCGAGACTTGACCATTAGAAGTAAAAAATTTATGATCATGTCATGCGCATATATATATATTTTTTTGTATAGATTAAATCTTATTATCATAGACGGATCCAGAATCAATTTATAAAAATGGTCGAAAAAATTTCTCATTTTATAAGAACGGTCGAACATAAAAAAATTCAAAATATGTGGTATCGAACTCAAGACATCACAATTCTTAGACACACGCCATACCACTACACCACTCTATTCTTGATTTCTTGATGAAATATAAATAATTTTATCATAATTATTAGTTTTGGAACGAGTAAATTCTCCTTCTTCATTCGCTAATATTTTCGTTTTCGATTTCATGCGGGGGGGGGGGGGGGGGGGGGGGGGGGGGGGGGGGGGGGGGGGGGGGGGGGGGGGTTTGCTTAGCTGGTGCATTGGAAAATGAGTGATCATGCATTGAATATGCTTAGCAAAGTCTAATTTTTTTTTATTCTGTGACATATACGATAATCCATGAACGTAAATAAGATTGAATATCTTCACATAATTCCCATATGACAGCATACAAATAATGGTATATTAATATTGAAAATACCATTATATACATTGAGAATAACATATTATTGACAATGACAACAGTATATTGATATATTTAAAAGAAATATTAATAATGAAAATAATATTTAGTGTTAAAGACAAAATATTGACATTGGAGATAATATACTGTCCGTACAAATTATTTATTAACAACAACATTAGTATATGAACATTACAAATATTATGTTGACAATAAAAATATATTGACTTCACGACATAAATTAGCATTACTAATGATTTATTTAAAATAAATTATTGTTATTATTAGTGCTACCGATATACAAATTTTTATTGACAATAAAAATAAATATATTAAAATTTACATGGTTTATTGACATTAAATACATGATTTATAACCACTATAAAATTTACACGGTTTATTCGTAGTAAAACACAAAAATGATATATTAATATCTAAAATAGAATATTATTGTTGAAACCTTTTTGACTTCCATAATTTGGCTAAGAGTACTTAAACTTACAACATCACCCCTCACCACTCAGGACCGGCCAGATTTCTGGAGTCTTCGTCAAAAAATTAACGAGCTTAATTGAATATTAATATTATCTTAATCAAACAACAATAAAAAATTCAAATACGAAATTATTACAAAATATAGGGTGTTATGAGAAATTGGAAATTGAAAGGATTATTTGTAATTTACCACAAAAAAAAAGTGTAATTTGCACATTGAAAGAGTTATTTGCAAAATAGGAGGAACTAATTGAAGTTGTAAAATTTAATTAAGTCGGGTCATTGTTTGTACTTTGTGGTCACCGAGAATTAAGTGCATATGGGAGGTACTGATAATTGCAAGTAGCAATTTTACAACCATACTATATATACATATCAAGTTGTTTTGAGTCAGTGCTATACTACGTATGTGTTAAAAAATAGACCTAATATTTCGATGTATATAATGGTATATAATGATATATAAATATATGTTTGGATAAATATATCAATATATCCAAACATGAAGAGAATAATCAATGTTTGGATAAATATGTTTGGATAAATATATCAATTATAATGGTATATAATGGTATATAAAAATAGACCTAACATTGATTATTCTCTATATATTATTCTCTTGATATAATGATAAATGCCAATTTAGACTATAAGGACATTTACTATGTCCTCACAATTAATGTTTCTCATCGTTGATGCGGATTTCGAGGATGGTTAATGGAGAGTAATTAACAACCCAATTAATATAAGAAATGAATTAACTATTAATTCCAACCATCAATAAAAATATGTGCTAATGAATCATTAATCCATTATTGACATAAATTTGGTAAAATTTGATGTTAATTGGATTACTAATTAACTCCATTAATCTTTCTCATAATCCGTATCAAGGATGATAAACATGAGTTGTGTGGGCAAAGTAAAATTTTCCTTAAGACTATTATCTGGGTCGGGCTCGACCAACAAAAGTAAATTTTTGATGATCGTATGTCATGCACATATATTATATTAAACAAAAAAAATATTTTATTAAAAGTTTAAATCATAAATTATCGTGTTATAAATTAAGGTGTAAAGTCATATTTACGTCATCAAATCTCATGAAACAATGAAATACAATTTGGAAGAAAATCCAACATTTTTCTACAAGATATGAGCTATGTTATGTGGATACTTCAAAAATTAAGTTGCATCGTATCGGATGCCGTGTCGGATATTGATACTCGTCGGATACGTATCGGATACTCTCCGTGACGTATTCGAATATTTTATTTCAAAATAATAACGGATACTTCCGGATATTTGTCGGATACTTCTAACGTATATATAAATATATTTGAAAAATAAAAATTAAAAATTAAAATAAATGAGTAATACATATAAATATATAATTAAATATAATAAACATTTACATAATATGAAGTTATTTCCGTAAAAACAAATTTTAGCATATATTATGTCAAATATATAATACATAAAAATATTAAATATATAAATTGTAATTAATAAAATATTATATATAATAATGTATCGTATTCTATGTTTTTTTTTTAAATTACCGTATCGTCGTATTCTTATCGTGTCGGATACGATATCCGTGTCCGTATCCGTATCCGTACAACGTAGGATATGAGTAAATTGGGGATACCAAAGCTATTATTATTGTTCGGTTGGCTAGTTTGCCACTAGCGAGTCAACGGTGAGTGCTTCAACCCCTCAACTAGTTATCCAAAGAACAAAATAAATTATAATCATTCTATATGAATATCACTTCCAAGTCCACATTTTTTCTACAATCCATTGACTCGGACTATCTTACGACCAAGAAAAAAATGTGCATGCATTTTGAATCTTGATCAACATTAGTTCCATTATTTTTTCATTGAAGAGAGGAATTATGTGTTCCCCATACATTGTTTAGTGTTAAAATAATGTTGAGGTAAATTAACCGTATATAGTATACCCAATCAATCATTTATGAATGGCAATAATTATATCTCGTGTTTCTATAATTCTATTACATATTCTTAAAGTGGTGGTTGAAGTGCGAGAGAGGTGCAGAGGTTGCTTTCTTGCATGGTTGGTTCCCAATTACCAATTAAGTGGACCCTTTTCCATTATCTTCGCATTTCTTGTGATCGATTTGCCACGCCATTTGTGATCGATCAACTTTCTCTAAAATCAAAGATCCATTTGTGAACAGGGATTTTGGTTGATTGAGTTGAAACCTTCCTAATTTGGACTATAACTCTTCGATACCTCACACTCACACTACCATGATGGCGACCCAGATTTTTTGTAAATTCCTGTGGCATGCTATGTGTGCTATAATTGTTATGGATTAAATTAAGAGGTGATTATATGGTAGGATCTTTTTAAAAAGGTAATTTTGGTATTTTCAAATTAATTTGATTTTTTTTTATATGTATGATATTTTTTTTTTCTATTTTGTCTAGTATTAATTAATAAGAACACATTTGAATATTACTATTAAATACACAAATTATCAAAATATCCTTTTAAAAAGAATCTATCGTAAGAAAAATATCATATCATATAATTACCTTAAATTACCTATCATTTATATATATATATATATATATATATATATATATATATATATATATATATATATATATATATATATATACACACACACGTGCTAATTGGTATGTTGCTATGTTGTTAATTGGTATATCAATAGATGCTATCAATACGTATCGTCAGGCCCGGTCCTCGACTTTACCAAGTAGCTGATTGTAGAACCAGATCGCACGCCTAAAAGAACTTCAGTTTTTAGTTTATAACCCATAAATTATATCAATTTCAAACCCGAACGAAAGCACTAGATCCGTTACCACAACATAATGTTGGCTATGCGTACTAGCTTCTGGCTAAGCCTAGAGTGAAACAATGGGGGAGATAGACGTCCGGATGCGAATAAACACAAGCTCTCGTCGATTCACTCACGTTTTGCCTCACCAATGAATCAACTAGGATGGTTTGTGAACTTTTTTAGAACTATAAAGAAAATGGTTTCAAGATAACAATGATTGAACTTAAGGGCGGTTCGGCAAGTGGAATCGGATTATAAGATGAAGGAGGAAAACATTTTGAAATTAGTATTATTATAATATATTTACTAGAATATTAGCAGATAACAATAATTGGAAAGTATAATTCTTTGTTTAGTTGTTTAGAAAATTTTGAAATTTTATTATCATAATATATTTACTAGAATATTAGCAATTATAACAATAAAATAATTATCATAATATATTTACTAGAATATTAGCAATTATAATAATAAAATAATTATCATAATATAATTACTACAATATTAACAATTATAAAATAATTATATTATAATTATTATGTCTATATAACTAATATAATATTATATATACTATTGTAATAATATTAAATATCCTTTGACATCATTATAATAATATTAAATGTGCTGTTATATTATTATATATTTATTCATAAAATAATATAATAATATTATAAACATATAATACATTATTATATAATATAATAATACTAAATGTATTGTTATATTATTATAATATTATATTTTATCCATATAAAAATATTGTTTACAATAATATACATAATATTATATTAATTATATGAATATAAATATTCATTATGTGTAATAATATAATATATAATATTATATGAATTTAATAATTATAACATAATTATTCTTTGATTATAATTTTTTGCTCCCCGGTAATATATTATTATTATATATAATATTATATTAATTATAGGAATATTATAAATTTACTATACTTATTTAATTATTATTATTATTATTATTATTATTATTATTATTATTATTATTGTGACGAAGAAAAATAAAATCCTTCGTCTTGGAGATCAAACTTTGCCGGAGTGATGATTTAGAGCAATAAAAGGAATAACAAGATCTTTCATGTTCTAATTCTCTCTTTAATTTCATGTGTCAAACAAAAAATTATATTGTTATGAATCTTTAGATCCAATTCCAACTCTAATTCTAAGCACCAAACATCCCCTCTTAGAATTAGCAAACGAAATGAGGACTGATGGTAAATTTGTTGAAAAATATCCTCACAATAGAAAAAGACAATGTGAAAAGATTAAGATGTTAGTGAAGAAATAACTCTGTTGGCCAAAGAATCATTTAAAGTTGATTGTTTCTTGAACATTGTTGATGTGATCCTTTTTCTTTCCTTCAAAATATATGAGAATATTTTTGGTTTTTTATTTAAATTTAAGGAGTCAATTATTGAGAAAATGTTGCGAAAACCTTGAAAATATTCGAAACTACAAAGGGGCAATGGAAAATATTTGTATATATGGAGTTAAATTTTTTGAAAAATGAATTGTCGAATAAAGTCAACAAATCAATTGGAATACTAAAATATTTGAAACTATAAAATATTGTTATTCAAATTCATGAATTGCGTGTCAAATATTTTTGACCATTCAGGCCAAAGTTGCATTGGGCGAAAAAAGTTATTCGAAGTTGAAACTAATAAAAGATTATTTCCAATCAACCATGTCACAAGAAATGCTAAATTGTTATTCAATTTCATGAATTGCGCATCGAATGTTTTTACTGTTCCGGCCACGGTTGCAACGGACGAACGGAATTTTTCAAAATTGATATTGATAAAAGATTATCTCCGATCAATCATGCCAAACGAAATTTTAAATGAATTAGTTATATCATTTAAAATGATTTTGTGAAAAAATAGATTAAACAAATGTAATTGATGTATTTGTTTTTAAAAATGTGCGAAAAGTGATTTTCGAGTGATATATGCTCGTTATTATCTGTTCCGTAATATTTTTGACTAATGTTTGTTAATATTTATTGAACTTTTAATTTAAAAAAAAAATTCATGATGAGATTATACATTTTCTTGACATTTCATGTTCGAATAGAATATAAGAAAAATATATAATGCCCACACACTTTTGATTCCTTGATGCGATCATACTTATTAATTAAATCAATTCAATTAATTTTTATTAATTTTTTTTGATTGAGGCATCGAGACATAGAAAGAGGGAGATATGAATGGGCTTTCACCAATTAGTCCTTGTTCATTTGACTAAGGAGTAAGGAGCCAGTCAGAAAAGGTCTGAATGGGGTTTCACCAACCTATACTATTAGTATTACTTGATTGATGCAACTTTCATTCCATTTCCTTTCGCCATTGGATATAAAGATTCAGTTGCTAGTATGTGTAATCCAGCACATCATTGTATTGTGACCTACACGACACCATAAATACATTTCAACATTTTTTTCATTTATCCACTAAAATTATCCAACTCTTAATAAAATTATGATAAATCTTACTAAAATTGATAAAATTAAGGAAGGCCATAATATACTAATGCTATATTTTTGACACTGAATTCTTGCTCATGTGGAGGAGCTAATTCGCTGAAATCACTGTACTAGAACTAGAAGTTTGAGATTTCTAAAGTGATATTTTGATAAAAATAATAATATATATACTAACATCAGCTAATCTTAACTCAAGTTTTTATAATAAGAAATATGAATTACTTCAGATAGTTTTTTTTTTACATTTAAAAAGTTAGATTTTTTTTAAAAATATTCTTAATAATCAAGGGATATATAGTATTCTCATAATCATACCTATGCAAATAGAAAGTGATAGTATAAGAGAAATTTTACTTTGTATATTTTTACGTATACAAAAACGAATTAACTATTAATTTTAACGTACCAATAAAAATTCATGCTAATTAATCATTAATCATTTTTTACGTATAAATTTGACGTTAATTTGGTGTTACTTGAGTTATTAATTAATTATTAATCGCGGACATCATGATATCACGTGACATCAGGCGCAGTGACAAAAATCATGTGTTGCGAAGAAATAACATTTAGCCTCTAGTATATATATGTAAAAAATGAAAGCAAAGAAGTATGTATGCAAAATGAAATGTCTAGATATTAGTAATATGAACCTAATACATTATTGTACTAGTTAGTGCTCATGTGTTAGTTATGGTTGAAATGTTTTTAGTCAAGAGTGTAATCAATCTAACATTATCTGAAAGCAACTTGTCATTCATTCTTGCTCTCCAAAGTTCAATGAAATTATCTGTATGATGACACGTCAAACTTTTTGAAATGTTTTCAAAAATTTACGTCAAGTCTGCGGGGACATAGACTTGCTTTCATTCAACATTCAACCTCATTTTGAAGATAATCCTTATGTAAGTGACTATATATAATTCAAACATGATTGTACTTTAACAAACGAAAGTACAGTAAATTAAGATCTGAACGTGAGGAACTCTTATTAATTTATTTATTATACTCAGTACAGTTTATACATTTGGATTTGTTAATTGATTTTGAATATTTGTTTCTTGTGAGCATTCATGATTTAATAAACGAAAGTATGATTTGTAAATCAAGTATCATGGACAATGAGATACATATGGCCGCAAGTTTGTTTCTTAGTTCTTGATTCGTTCCTGTTCGACTCGATTATCACTCGGTGTCGGTAGCAGCTCGCTCGACAATAACTCAAGGTTACTCGAACCGAGCTAGTTCATAGACATATCGAACTGAGTTAGAGCTAGACCCGATTTGCTCAGAGTATACTCGAAACAAATTCAAACTCGATTACACCTTATTATTTTTGTCCAATTATTGGACATGTCACGTGCCTTGTATAAATGTGTCCAAACAACTTTTTAGACGTGTTATATAGATTTTTAGGTGTTTAAATTTTTTGTAACTATGATATATATCATTTTAAAATGTGCCATATAAATTTTTAAATAGTAATATATATTTTTACCTGATGATTATACATTATCGAATATAAGTATATTTTTATAAATATATCAATTATTTTTAAATATAAATATATACATTTTTTAATATTAGTATATCTATATCTTACTTAGATATGATTAAATTTTTTAACATCATGACATCTTTTTAGGGTTTAGGGTTTATTTTGCTACTGAAAATATTTTACTTTGACGACACATATTTAATTTATTTTAGTTAATTTGATTTTTTCTCGACAAACGAGCTAGTGTCAAGCCGAGGCAAACTGTCTCAATTATAAATGAGCCGAGCTCGAGTATGTTTATCTCGAACATTCATGTTAAACGAGCCAAGCCAATCCGAGCTGAATTTCAAGCTGAGCTTGAACTGAATATAGCTCCCACGAACCTAATTTAGTTTCAACCCTAAATACAAGATATTCATAGCAAACGAAGTACATTATACTTATATAGAAAAAAAAGAATACATATAAACTGTGATAATCTTTTATAAATCTTCTATAATTCCATCCAAGAAGACAAAAAACAGACCCTCTAAAATCCTCATAAATTCAGGTCACACAATCTTCTTTCTTATTCACTTCTATAACTATTTATTTTCAAACATAAATATGACTTAATTAATTCATCTATGCACCCTTCTCAATGGTATCCCCCGATGCCGCTGCCAGATCCAGATCCGTAACCAGACCCGTATCCAGACCCATGCCCGGATCCAGATCCTTCACCGCCTCCGCCGCCGCCGCCACCACCTCTACCATATCCACCACCATTTGCACCGCCCTCACCATATCCAGACCCAGATCCATAACCGGATCCATGCCCGGATCCAGATCCTTCTCCGCCTCCACCACCACCACCGCCACCTCTGCCATATCCACCACCATTCGCGCCACCCTCACCATATCCAGACCCAGACCCGTAACCAGATCCGTGACCCGATCCACTTTCGCCACCACCGCTGCCACCACCACCTCCTCCTCCTCCACCAGATGCTCCACCGCCTTCACCATATCCGGATCCCGACCCGTACCCGCTTCCCGAGCCAGAACCTAATATTGTATATCTAGTCTTAATTCAATCTTTAACTACAATGTGATAATAAATATTTATTTGTTTCTAGTATGAGAACATACCGCCACCTTGTCCACCACCGCTGCCTCCGCCGCCACCTCTGCCATATCCACCGCCAGATGCGCCAGAACCGCCACCTTCTCCATATCCAGATCCAGAGCCATATCCAGAACCGCCATTATGGCCGCCCCCACCGCCACCGCCTCCTCCTCCGCCACCGCCACCGCCATTATGGCCTATCAGCGGTAACCTAATTGCATTGGATAAACCAATGCAAAGGAGCGCTACGAAGCAAAGAGCTATGGTCTTGGTCTTAACCATTTTGTTGATTAGATGAGTGTGTGTGTTGTGAGTGAGGAGAATTTGATTATATGGCTATTTATAGGGGGGAGCCATGCAAGTGTCGAGCTAGTTAGAGAGCATAATGATAATGTTGTGTGAAACGTATGACTTTGGCTAACGATCTTAGTGGATTATCTTGACAAAAGTTTTTTTTTTTTTTTTTTTTTTTTTTGATGATATTGCCCGTAGGCCCCCCCGGAACCCTTAACCCCTACCCCCTACCCCTACTTAGACTACCCTAGTTTGTCCCCATGCTCCCGACCGGGTTCGAACCCAGGTCTAGCTTGTGATAGCCCTTATTACCATCCAAGATGCTACAAGCACTGGTGGTTATCTTGACAAAAGTTACCGTTTAATAAAACATCAATTGTGGATATTTTATTAGATTGATTATTTTTCTTAATTGAATCAATTAAATTAAGTATTAATTTGAGAATTATTCAATCAACTCATTAAAACAACATCGATTGAAGCATCAATGGTATATATCAAGGTTGTGTGGAACTCCATATCTAACATCTTTAATTATTGAGTAGGGATGTACATGTACACCCTCTAGTACTCTTTCTCTACATACTTGATGACGCGGATATGATTTAATATCTTCAAAATTAATACACAAAAACGTGGTTTAACATCTAAATTTATATTTTAATTATCTAAATTTATGAGTGAACACACAATTAAAATGTTAAACTATGAATTAAAATGTTAATTTTTAAGTTGTTAATTAAATCATATCCACGTCTTCAAGAATGTGAGGGAAAAAAGTCCAGAATTGTCATAATCGCTTACTAGAAGGTCCATAACTACACTAGTCCCCAATATGCACCACAATCACAGCCAATGTTCCATTCAAGGTAGTTAATTGATCAATTATATTTATTGGAGAGTTTTATGATAAATTCATTTTTTTTATGATAAACAATTTTTCAAAAAAATATTTTGAATCAACAAATAATTTTTTTTTATTAGATTCAAGTATATATTTATCGTTTAATTCTACGCAAAATACAAATTATGTATAATTGATTGATAAATATCTAAAATATTTTAAAATATTTTTTGAAAAAAGACCTGCCATAAGAATCATAAGAAAATGGACTATAATGACATAGATGGAGTGAATCAACTAGGATTGCTTGTTAATTATTTTAGAACTATCAAGAAAATGGTTTTAAGGAGACAATGATTGAACTAAGGGGACGGCAAGAAATATACTTTTTTGTTTAGTTGTTTATAAAATTTTGAAATTTTATTATCGTAATATATTGACTAGAATATTAGAAATTATAAAATAATTAGTAATTTCATAGTTGATTTGGATGTCTAAACTAAGAAATTATTGGAAAATATACTTTTTTGTTTAGTTGTTTATAAAATTTTGAAATTTTATTATCGTAATATATTGACTAGAATATTAGAAATTATAAAATAATTATAGTATAACAATAAAATAATTATATTATAATTATTATGTCTATATAATTATATAATATTATATATACTATTTTAATAATATTAAATATACTTTGACATCATTATAATAAAATTAAATGTACTGTTATATTATTATATATTTATTCATAAAATAATATAATAATATTATAAACATATAATACATTATAATAATAATATAATAATACTAAATGAATTGTTATATTATTATAATATTGTATTTTATCCATATAATAATATTTTTTACAATAATATACATAATGCTATATTAATTATATGGATATAAATAATCATTATGTATAATAAATTAATAATATATAATATTATATGAATTTAAGAATTATAACATAATCATAATTTTATTATAATTTTTTGCTCCATTTTAATATATTAATAATATTATAATATAATTATTATATATTATTATTATTATTATGTATTATATTATATTAATTATATGAATATAATAAATTTACTATACTAATTTTTTTATTATTATATAATTTCTATATAATACAATGTATTGTTATTATTATTATTATTATTATTATTATAGTTACTATTGTGACGATGAAAAATAAAATCCTTCGTATTGGAGATCTAACTTTGCCGGAGTGATGATTTAGAGCAATAGAAGGAATAACAAGATCTTTCATCTTCTATGTCAAACAAATAAAGAATTATATTGTTCTAAATTTTTAGATCCATTCCAACTCTAAGGACCAAACATTCCCTCGCATAATTAGCAAACGAAATGAGAACTGATACTAAATTTGTTGAAAAATGTTCTCACAATAGAAAAAGACAATGTGAAGAGGTTAAGATGTTACTGAAGAAATAATTATGTTGGCAATAATTATTTAAAGTTGATTATTTCTCGAACATTATTGATGTGATTCTTTTTCTTTCCTCCAAATATTTTTAGTTTTGTATTTAAATTGAAGAAGTCCCTCGATCAATTATTGAGAAAATATTGAGGTAACCTTGAAAATTTTCTAAACCACTGAAAAATATTTGTATATATGGAGTTAAATGTTTTGAAAAATGAATTGTCGAATAAAGTCAACAAACCAATCGGAATACTAAAATATTTGAAAACTACAAAATATTGTTATTCAAATTCATGAATTGCGCGTCGAATATTTTTGACCATTCCGGCCAAAATTGCATCGGGCGAAATAAGTTATTTGAAGTTGAAACTAATAAAAAATTATTTCCGATCAACCGTTTCACAAGAAATGCTAAATTGTTGTTCAATTTCATGAATCGCACATCGAATGTTTATACTACCATGGTTGCATCGGACGAACGAAGTTTTTCAAAGTTGAAATTGATAAAAGATTATCTCCGATTAATCACGTCACAAGAAATTTTAAATGAGTTAGTTATATCATTTAAAATGATTTTGCACAAAAATTAGATTAAACAAATATAATTGATATATTTGTTTCTAAAAATGTGCGAAAAGTGATTTTCGAGTGATATATGCTAGTTAATATCTGTTTCCTAATATTTTTGACTAATGTTTGTTAATATTTATTGAATTTTCAATTTAAGAAAAATAATATTTGATGATGAGATTATATATTTTCTCGGGATTATATATGACGCCTCACAAATATGAAAACAAATTATGAATGAGTCAATGAAAAATAAGTTAAAAGGATTATTAAATTCCTCTATTGAGGCATTCATTCTTTATTTTTATTTTTTTTGTGTCGGTGGGGCACAATATATTATACTTATATATAAAGTTAACAAAATTCTTGATCATACATGAGGCCACGTCACATCTTTGATATATTTATATTTTGATACTTTTTTTTGGTTTATTTACATTTTGGTCCTTTTTTATATTTTGATCATTTTTTCTTATTTTATATTTTGGTCCTTTTTTTGGATTTATTTACATTTTGGTTATTTTTACATTTTGATCTTTTTTCCTTATTTTATATTTTGGTCATTTTTTACATTTTTATCTTTTTTTTTTATATTTTGGTCCTTTTATACATTTTGATCATTTTTTCTTATTTTCCAATTTTTTTTTTAATTTGATCATTGGGCAGGGTTATGTATGCAATTTCGTAAGTTCAATTTTTTTTTTGTAATTTTCCTTTTTACCCAATTTTTTTTCTTTTTACATTTTGGTCTTTTTTTTGCTTTTCAATTTTTTTTGTATTTGCTCATTTTGCACGGGTATATATGAAATTTTGTAACCTCAAATTTATGCGAGTTTTTTTGTCATTTGCCCGTTGTATCCATCTCGACACATTGTGATCATTTAATGAACCGTAACTATAATGTATATATTGACATCAAATATATTTCCGAATATGTCATGATTATATTAATCGATTTTAAAAACACCTGAACAAATGCTATTTATATAAATTATATCATAAAATAATATCCGTGATAGATTAATTTCATGAATCTTATGCATCTATTGACATCATGATATTTGCAAATATATCATGATTAGATTAATTTAGTTCAAACGCACGCGCGTTAATTCGCACACGAGTTAATTATATTTAAATAATTATATAAAACACATGTAAAAAAATAAATATGTTGTCTCGTGCATTTGTGCGGGCTAGTTTATTGTATTTTCTCAATATTACACATTCGAATAGAATATATGCGTCCCGTGTACCGGGGTACAAAAATCTGACCGATTAGTCCTTGTTCTTTTGACTAAGGAGTAAGGAGCCAGTCAGAAAAGGTCTGAACGGGTTTTCACCAACCTATACTATTACTTGATTGATGCAACTTTCAATCCATTTCCTTTCGCCATTGGACATCAAGATTCAGTTGCTAGTTTGTGTAATCCAGCACATCATTGTATTGTGACCTACACGACACCATACATACATTTAAACATCTTTTTCATTTATTCAACTCTTAATAAAATTATGATAAATCTTACTAAGATTGATAAAATTAAGGAAGCCCATAATATACTAAATACTAGCTCATGTGGAGGAGCTAATTCGCTGAAATCACCGTACTAGAACTAGAAGTTTGAGATTTCTAAAGTGATATTTTGATAAAAAAAATAATATATATACTAACATCAGCTAATCTTAACTCAAGTTTTTATAATAAGAAATATGAATTACTTCAGATAGTTTTTTTTTTTTTTTACATTTAAAAGTTAGATTTTTTTTTAAAATATTCTTAATAATCAAGGGATATATAATATTCTCATAATCATACCTATGCAAATAGAAAGTGATAGTATAAGAGAAATTTTACTTTGTATATTTTTACGTATACAAAAACGAATTAACTATTAATTTTAACGTACCAATAAAAATACATGCTAATTAATCATTAATCATTTTTTACGTATAAATTTGACGTTAATTTGGTGTTACTTGAGTTATTAATTAATTATTAATAACGGACATCATGATATCACGTGACATCATCAGTGATAAAAATCATGAATTGCGAGGACATAACATTTAGTTTCTAGTACATATATGTAAAAAATAAAGCAAAAAAGTATGTATGTAAAAAGAAAATGTGTAGATATTAGTAATATTACCCTAATACATTATTGTACTCGTTAGTGCTCATGTGTTAGTTAAGGTTGAAATGTTTTTAGACAAGAGTGTAATCAATCTAACATTATCTGAAAGTAACGTGTCATTCATTCTTGCTCTCCAAAGTCCAATGAAATTATCTGTATGATGACCCGTCAAGCTTTTTGAAATGTTTTCAAAAATTTACGTCAAGTCTGCGGACTTAGACTTGCTTTCATTCAACATTCAACCTCATTTTGAAGATAATAATAATTCTTATGTAAGTGACTACATATAATTCAAACGCGATTGTACTTTAACATATAAACAGTTCAGTAAAATCAGATCTGAACGTAGGGAACTCTTATTTAATGATTAATTGAGTTGAAAACTTAATCTTAATAAAATGTGGTCGGTACGGACCAATTAACAAACATACAAATTAACAAAAAAATAATTTTAATTAAAATTATGATAGGTACGGACCGGCTAACAAAAAATTAACACATCTTCGATGAAGATATTTATCCCATTTTTGTGGGGACAAGTATAATTTCCCTTTATTTATTATACTCATTACAGTTTATACATTTGGATTTGTTAATTGATTTTGAATAATTGTGTTTTGTGAGCATTCATGATTTAATAAACGAAAGTATGATTTGTAAATCAAATAATCATGGACAATGAGAAGTTGTAAAACATATTATGGAGATAATACAAATATATATGGCCGCAAGTTTGTTTCTTAGTTCTTGATTCGTTCGTGTTCGACTCGATTATCACTCGGTGGCAGCTTGCTCGACAATAACTCAAGGTTACTCGAACCGAGCTAGTTCAAAGACATATCGAACTGAGTTAGAGCTAGACCCGATTTGCTCAGAGTATACTCGAAACAAATTCAAACTCGATTACACCTTATTATTTTTGTCCAATTATTGGACATGTCACATGCCTTGTATAAATGTGAAACAACTTTTTAGATGTATTATAGAATTTTTTAGGTGTTTAAATTTTTTGTAACTATGATATATCGTTTTAACATGTGCCATATAAATTTTTGAATAGTAATATATCTTTTTACCTGATGATTATACATTTTGAATAGAAGTATATTTTTTCTAAATATATCAATTATTTTTAAATATAAATATATACATTTTTTAATATTCGTATATCTATATCTTACTTAGATATGATTAAAAAATTTAACATCATGACATATTTTTAGAATTTAGGGTTTTGGGTTTATTTTGCTACTGAAAATATTTTACTTTGTCGACACATATTTAATTTATTTTAGTTAATTTGATTTTTTTCTCGACAAACGAGCTAGTGTCAAGCCGAGGCAAACTGGCTCAATTATAAATGAGCCGAGCTCGAGTATGTTTATCTTGAACATTCATGTTAAACGAGCCAAGCCAATCCGAGCTGAATTTCAAGCCGAGCTTGAACTGAATATAGCTCGCTCGAAAGCAGATTAAGTTGCAACCCTAAATACATATTCATAGCAAACGAAGTACATTATACTTGTATCGAAAAAAAGATTACATATTAACTGTGATAATCTTTTACAAATCTTCTATAAATCCATCCAAGAAGACAAGAAACAGACCCTCTAAAATCCTCATAAATTCAGGTCACACAATCTTCTTTCTTATTCACTTCTATAACTATTTATTTTCAAACATAAATATGACTTAATTAATTCATCTATGCACCCTGCTCAATGGTATCCCCCGATGCCGCCGCCAGATCCAGATCCGTAACCAGACCCATATCCAGACCCATGCCCGGATCCAGATCCTTCACCGCCTCCACCACCACCACCTCTGCCATATCCACCACCATTCGCACCACCCTCGCCATATCCAGACCCAGACCCGTAACCAGATCCGTTACCCGATCCACTTCCACCACCACCTCTGCCACCACCACCACCTCCTCCTCCACCTCTGCCATATCCTCCACCAGAAGCACCACCACCTTCACCATATCCAGATCCAGACCCATACCCGCTTCCCGACCCAGAACCTATTGGAAATATCAAACCTTATTATATATCTAGTCTTAATTCAATCTATAACTACAATGAAATAATAAATAACATGATAATAAATATTTATTTGTTTCTAGTATGAGAACATACCGTCACCTTGTCCACCACCGCCGCCTCCGCCGCCACCTCTGCCGTATCCACCGCCAGATGCGCCAGAACCGCCACCTTCTCCATATCCAGATCCAGAGCCATATCCAGAACCGCCATTATGGCCGCCTCCACCGCCGCCTCCTCCTCCTCCGCCACCGCCACCTGAGTGGCCTATCGGCGCTAACCTAATTGCATTGGATAAACCAATGCAAAGGAGGGCTACGAAGCAAAGAGCTATGGTCTTGGTCTTAACCATTTTGTTGATTAAATGAGTGTGTGTGTTGTGACTTGTGAGTGAGGAGAATTTGATTATATGGCTATTTATAGGGGGGAGCCATGCAAGTGTCGAGCTAGTTAGAGAGCATAGTGTTGTGTGAAACGTGTGACTTTGGCTAACAAGCTTAGTGGATTATCTTGACAAAAGTTTACCATTTAATTCATTCCTTGTCATTGATATTTGGTGTATATAGTCCTCTAAATTGTACATATTGTTAATTAGCAAATTGATGTACATCTTGTTGCAATACCATTGGTCATGATTTTAGTAGAGGCCATTTCCCATGCTCGTCGCATCCCCATCACATCTTCTATATCCCCCATTAACGGTTAATCAGTCAAGTAATTAATAAAAATACATTTCATTAATAATTAATAATATATAATTAAAATACGTATACATTAACAATTCTAAATCAATATCAATTCTTAATTAAAGTACATATAATTACAGTACATATACATTAAAAAAAGTCTAATTAGTAATTTCATAAAACTCATGTACAAATCGGGAATTCAAAATCTAAAACTTGGAATAACCGGCACTCTTGTCTCTCTAGAAATACCCTAGATCAAGCATTACTCTCTCACGTACCCCTCGATGCCATTCTTGCTTTACTTGTGTAGAATCGCCTAATCCGACCTAATCGGGCCTGAATCGCATCGGATTCAGCCAATTCCAAATTGAGTCGGCCGAATCGGAGTCGATTCGGCGACTTTACGGACTATGGTTTGTTTGAATATTTGAAAATTAAAGTACTATCCTGGTTGGTTGGAATATTTCGAATAATTGTTGTGGTACATAATTGAAATATTGTTTGATTAAAATCAGTGAAGAATGTAAACTATAATGATTAAAACTTGAGAAATAGTTCAAACATTGGTGTTCAATTATGAAGTTAATTAATTTAAGCAAAATTATATATATTTTCCATGCCAGTGACAGGTAACAATAAAAGCTTAAGATAAATACTAGATCATGTCATAAACCACATTAGGGTTACAAATTGGGGGAGCCCACTAAGATTTTCTTTTACCAAAGTTGAAATTACCATTACATTACCATAATACCACATTCTTTACTTGTGTAAAACCAAGTGTTTGTTAGTAGGTAAAGTTCTACTTGCATATTGACCCTTGTTAAAAAGCTATGTTAAAAGTAGATAATTACTTCAACCCACTGTAACGATTCTTCATTAGTGGATTATTACTCGTCTAATTCTCTAGAAAAACATGTGTACCTTATCAATGGATAATGGATGATTCTAATTTCTTGATACCCCATAAGCCCAAAATACTCAATTTGGGCTAAATCAGGCCTTGCAAATGTAGATCTGGCGTTGAATAGTCAACGCCCAAAACCTTGACATTCGTAATTCTCACTTGCTTCCACGAAGATGCAATAACACAATCCACGACTAAACAAACAACCAATTTGTCTCTCTCGTTAGTGCTCACTGCTTTTTTGCTCAAAAAGAAATCAAAGACAAGAAAAATTACCATCCATGGAGGCGACGAAGTGTAGCGAGAGAAGCAGAGAGTTGATTAGAGCGGCGGTGGATAGGGTTCAGGCGATCGACGCACATGCACACAATCTAGTAGAGATCGAATCGGAGTTTCCGTTCATCAAGTGCTTCACCGAAGCTGAAGGAGATGCTCTTGATTTCGCCCCTCATTCTCTCTCTTTCAAGGTAATGAACGATCTTTCCTCCCCTCTTCAATGGTTGGTTAAAATGGAGTTCCATGATTTTTCCGATTCCGGGTTATTTGTAAACATACCCGAGAACTGTATTGTAGGTTTTAATAAATACATTACCGTTATAAGACAAATCCGAGAATTTGAATATCAAGGTTATTAGTAATTGGAGTCTCGGTTTACAAAATAATTTTGTTTGTCTGGAAATAAATTGGATATTTATGTCTGTTTCATCGTTGTTTTAATAAATACTGAACGGATTTGGTACACCGATATTATATTATAGGTAATTTTTGTTAAACCCCTTAAATTTATGAATATTTTTAAAATCTCACCAATTATTATTAGATTTCATAGAAAATCCTAGGCGAATTGAATTTTTTTTAACGCCACTATGATATTTAAGTTAGCACGATGCTTGTATTAAAAAAATTGTATGATCATAAATTCATAATACTTTCTTATTTCTTTCTTTATTTAAATTTATTAAATCTCTTATACTTGCAAATATTTTGAAAAATGACACTAAATGTTTGAAACAGTAATTAACATATAATTACATAACAAACAATGTATAATTAACATCATGAATTAACGCATAGGTAATATATACCTCACTCAATAATTTATGTATTGGTAATGTTAACATAGTAAGTAATATACCATTTACCCAATAAAAATACATAATTAACGCAAAATTGAAATACATTGTTAAAACGATATATTAACGATTAAAATAGTAGCTAATACAATAACTTACATAATGCATGTCAATTTTCCAGTGAATATATGTTAATTACATAAGTTTATGTTTTAATTTTTATTAATTAAATTTATGTATTACACAATTTTATAAATTATATTAATACATAAATAATATATATTGAATACAATAATTACTAGTTAATTTTTGATGAATAACATATTAGTTGGTTAAAACCTACTTCCGCGTTACGCTTTGATTATTGTAGTTATGTTTTTATTTAATACGAAGTATTATTTTTGTAGCGAGTATGATAATGTTATTGATAATATCATATGAAAATAAATAAATTATATCAATAATAATACATATATTAGTACCAATGTATAATAATATGTGAGGTATTTTACAATTTTATGGAAAAATCTAACAAATATCATATTATCGTTAGTCCTAACATTTAGAGAAACATCAAATATAGAAATTTTGAGCCATGCCAATGCCATCCATGTTCACCGTACACCATTAATTATAGGGTGACGTTATTGCAACAGCTAACACGGCTTGCCCCAGAAACGCATACTCGAGGTAACACAGCTAGCGGACCAAAGGTACTTAATTGAGAGCGGTTTCAAAAAAATTTTAATCAAATGACCACTATACGCTATACCCCTAATTATGTTGATTGATATATATTATACTTATATATTATTATTTATATTTTTCATGAATAATACAAAAATATTTTTCCTAATATTATGTAAAAACCAAATCTAACAAATATATATTAATTTTCATATTTAAATATATATGACATGTTACAATTTAATTATTTTTTTTATGATGAAAAAAATTAAGAATAAAAATATTTTTATATATGAAAGATTTTATTTGCATGATTTATAAAAAGTGCTAAATTAATAGATAAATGTAAGAAATATCAATCATCAATTCATCATTAACAGAGGTATAACGGTTATTTGATAAAACAAAATTAAAATCACTCTCAATTTAGCCATGTTATCTCTTGCAATAGCGCCACCCTAATTATATTTAGTAAAATTGATATCAGTACAAAAGACAAATGAAAATTATGGATCATATAAGTCAAATAATAAACAATTGAATATAATATCTCCAACGTGAAACCTAGAGAATGATAATAAGTTGATTTGGTTTCTAAAAAAATACTAAATGTTAGTTGTAAAACAACATATACATAAATGTCTAAAATGAAATTATGACCATAAAAAATCAATGGTTTAGATTTAATCACATATCATAATCTGAAAGAAGAAATGTTTGTGATGACATAACACAAGAAAATTTAAGAATAATTTTTTTTGGGTTAATTCAATCCATTTTATAGGGAGATTTTCAAGGAATCTAAAAATTGAAGGTTTCTTTTTAAATATTAATAAAAGTTATGGGTGTTTCAGAAAAATCTCCCTGTCATATTAATTTCAGAGAGATGTTATTCATGATCGGCATTAATTGTCACCAGCATCACCAATCTCATAAAATGTATAACAAACATACAACGCACAATAAAACATATCAAAAGTATTATATATAGATAATAATGCATATTGTCTTTCAAATATGTATAATGAAATCCAAGAGGTTCAATAAAGATATAATGTACACAAGAAGAGGTATAATAAAATAAACTTATATAAATGTATAAACATCAATAACGAAGCATTAACTCAATCTTCAATTGGCATTAAATACAGAGAAGCTTGAGGGACCTCGCGGAGTTATACAATTGCGAAGCATCACTCGAGAAAATCGAAAAATATAGAAAATCGGAGGGGTTGAATTCAATCAGCACGAAATGCTTCAAGGCTGCAAATATATCCGCAGTATTTTTCGACGATGGGATTCCATCTGATAAAATGCGAGACTGGGAATGGCACCAGAATTTCGTTCCAGCAGTGGGAAGATTCGTTCGGATTGAATATCTGGCCGAAACTATTCTTAATGACGTAAGTACTCCTTCGATTTTCTCATTATTTTTACCATTGGCTCTTAATTTAATATATTTAATTTCTTTATTTCAGGAGAAATTTGACATATCAGATATTACGTTTGATTCATTCATTGAAAGATTCACGAGCAAAATTCAATCATATCCTTCATTACTTATATGCTATTAACTTGTATTAATCTCCATATATTTGGATTTCTTAACTTAAATTCGTACATTTGGGGACAAAATAGTGGGAATGAAAAGCATAGCTGCGTATCGGAGCGGTTTAGAGATAAACCCTTGTGTTACTAAGGATGAAGCTGAACAAAGCCTCGTTCAAATTCTCAAGGGTATTTTCGTCATAATCTTTTACACTGTCAGTTAATTTAATGTTTAGGTTATCAATAAAACGAACCATTTTTTTCAGGTGGGAGACCAATAAGGATCTCGAATAAGAACTTCATCGATTATGTCTTCACGCTTAGCCTTGAAATTGCTACTCACTCTAATCTTCCTGTACAAATCCATACAGGGTAATAAAAAATGGCGTACAATTATGAAACATAAGTTTCTAATTTTGATTAAAATCGAATATATCCAGATTTGGAGATAAGGATTTAGATTTGAGAAAATCAAACCCTTTACATCTGAGAGAAGTATTAGAGGACAAGAGATTTTCAAAATCTAAAATCGTTCTTTTGCATGCTTCGTATCCCTTCTGTAAAGAAGCTTCGCATCTTGCCTCGGTTTATTCTCAGGTCATTTATATTTCATGCTACTTAATTATATTTAATTTGTCATGACATTATTTTCCTAATACTTTTAATATTTCAAAATAATAGGTTTATCTTGATTTTGGCTTGGCTATACCTAAACTCAGCGTACACGGAATGATTTCTTCTTTGAAAGAACTTCTCGAATTAGCCCCTCTAAAAAAGGTATATTAAATATATTTCAATTAAGACTCTTAAAATGTTTTATACGGAATTTTCTGGAACAGGTTATGTTCAGCACCGATGGATATGCATTTCCCGAAACTTTCTATCTCGGTATGTTATATGTTTGTATTTAATACATTTTAATATACATTTGGTTTTTTATATTTTTTATTATTTTAGGGGCAAAAAGGGCAAGAGAGGTAGTATATAATGTCTTATCGAGCGCATGTGAAGATGGAGATTTAACCATTGATGAAGCACTTGAAGCCGTGGATGATATATTTAGACAAAATTCGTTGAGATTATATAAACTCAATGGTTTGATTGGATCCATTAGTGATGATAAAATCAATAATCAAAGTTTAGTCCCCTCAAAAACTTTAATTACCTCCACCAAAGATAATGATATATTATTTGTTCGTATAATTTGGGTCGATGCTTCCGGTCAACACCGCTGCAGAGTAAACATATTATTATAATTATTGTTAATATACTATTTTGTGCTTATTTATTTATTTATATATATTTTTATTTTAGGTGGTGCCAAAATGGAGGTATAATGAAGGAGTAAAAGAGAAGGGAGTTGGGTTGACTCATGCAGCAATGGCGTTTCCGTCATTTATTGATGGACCATGTGCGGGTTCGAATTTAACCGGGGTTGGAGAATTTCGTCTTGTTCCCGACTCGTCCACTCTTTCTATAGTTCCTTGGTACATATTTTTGCTTACCATTGTAGTACTGTTCACTTACTATTATGAGTTAAATGTAAGAAAGTGAATGCTTGATTTTTTGCAAGGTCGAGGAAAGAAGAGATGGTAATGGGAGATATGGAGATAAAACCCGGAGAAGCGTGGGAATATTGCCCGAGAAGTACTTTGAAAAGAATCTCCAAGATTCTCCACGACGAGTTCAATCTAGTAACAACATATACGAACTTATTATTTTAATTTAAAACCTTTTTAGTTCATACTTTTTTTAATTTTGTATGAATATAGGTGATGAATGCAGGATTTGAGAATGAATTCTTTATCCTTAAGAAAAAAATAAGGTATAATTAATTAATTACTCGTTCAAGTATCTTATATATTGTTTCTTATTATCGCATTTGATTTGATTATACAGGAATGGAGAAGAGGAGTGGGTCCCATTTGATGCGAGTCTATATTGTTCCACAGCAGGATTTGATATGGCTTCTCATATACTACAAGAAATATATATTTCTCTCACTGAATTAAACATCATTGTTGAACAAGTATGTTTTTTTTCATATTTTATGCTTTTCCATCACTCTTATTTATAAACTAAACTATACTATATTGAATTAATAAAATTTTATTGAATTAATAACATTTTGTTTGATATAATTATAGTTACATGCGGAGGGAGGAAAAGGACAGTTTGAATTTGCGTTCAAGTATTTACCGTGCAATTTAGCCGCAGATAAAGTAGTTTATGCAAGAGAAGTAATTCGAGCCGTTGTTAGAAAACATGGTTTCATAGCCACATTTCTTCCAAGGTTGTACGATATGTTTTAATTCCATTCCAAAAAATTTATATATTCGATTTATGAAATAAATTTTATATTTATTTTATTTTAGGCCTTTCTTGGACGATCTCGGATCTGGTTCTCACGTGCACTTGAGTTTGAGTGATGATAACGGGCAAAACGTGTTTATGGGTTCAGAAAGTGACCCTTTAACCCGTTATGGAATGTCGAAGATCGGTCAACATTTCATGGCCGGAGTTCTCCACCATCTTCCTTCCATCTTTGCTTTCGCCGCTCCTCTCCCCAACAGGTAGAACAAAAATAATATATCAGCTGATTTGCAAAAAGGCCCTTGTATTATCAAAATTTGCAATAAAATAAAATAAAACATGTATTGTTAAAAAATTCCAAAAAATATATAACTTATTTTGTTGTTGTGCAGTTATCGTAGATTGCAGCCAAACATGTGGAGCGGGGCGTACCAGTGCTGGGGGAGAGAGAATCGAGAGGCACCGATACGGACTGCGTCGCCACCTGGCGTCCCTTTGGAGTTGGTTAGCAATTTCGAAGTAAAATCCAATGATGGATCTGCAAACCCGCATTTGTCTTTGGCCTCCATACTCGTAGCGGGAATCGATGGGTTGAGAAATGAATTCACTTTACCCGATCCCATTGGTATCATTTTTATTTTCATGATTATTTTTTGTGCAAATTTAGTGTACCCTTATAAAACCTCAATTACCATTAATACCCTTTTTCACTTGTTCATGTGTATGAATGATAGATAAGCAAGGGTAGTTTGGGAATATATTCATATGCTAATGCTAATTTAATCTGTTAAACATAAGTCATTCGTATTTTTTATATTGTGAATGCTAATTTGATTTGGTTGAATTTTCAAACAGAGAATAATCCTACGGATCATAGCGCGACACTCAAAAGATTGCCAAAAGATTTGGGAGAATCTGTGATTGCACTTGAAGGAAATAAAATTTTCAAGGAATTAATCGGTCAAAAACTCGTCACTGCCGTTACAGCTATTCGAAAGGTATGAATCATTTAATTCCTTTTTAGATTATATTGTTCGCGTATTTAAAACTTTGGTATTATGATTTTCTTGTTTTTGGATATTTCAGGCGGAGATTGAGTACTACGAGAAGAACCCATGGGCGTATAAAGTTCTCGTTCATCGTTATTAATGCAATTCGAAAATTTGCACGTAATGCTTTCGATAGCTTATATTATGATTGTACCTTTTTTTTTTACGGATCGAGAGTTTTTTATTCGAAGGAAGACATCAAGTTTTTTTTTTTATTGCCACGTCCAGGAAATAAATGTAGTCGAGTTGATTTTCTTTGCACTTATTGTTTAAAATTTACTCGTGTTGAAATATTTAATTATATTTCCTAATGTCAAAAATTTATTAATCAATAATCAAATAAAAAAGAGTTCATTTGGCCTAATCCTTCTTCTGATGATTGATATCAGCTCTCATCAAAAAGAATAAATGATACGTACAATATCGTTTTGTTTATTAATTAAAAAAGATACACTACATGAATTCTTCTCTAAAATTATTTATCTCTGTCTTGCAAAGGTTTCTTCATGTATTGTATACGATCAATATTCTAAATATCACTGTTATTGATTGGTATGTCGGTGTATGTCCGTCACGATCCATATCGGCTGAGTAAATCGGTCGACCGATATATGACCCGATATGGATCGATATTGACCGATTTGAACCGGTTTGGATCGATTTGGGGTTGAACATGTTTGATTATTTAAAAGGTATTACTGTTTGATTACGTCAATTATGAATTCTAATATGGTTTTAACAATATTTCAAAGGTATCACTGTGTGATTATTAATTTATTTATTTACAATTTTTTAGATCATAGATGATAGAAAATTATTTTTTATATTGCACTAATTTGGGTTTTTAGGAACAGATTAATTTTTGAAAATTAAACTGAGAGTGAAATAATTTGGTAAAGATAAATTTCTATATTATTTGTATACGATACATCAAATTTAAAAAATGTATCGTTTACCAAAAATTTAGAGTAATGACAGGGACACAAATACCAACCACAAATATGACACAAATGCCTAAGTTTGTGTTTGATTTGTGATTCATATATGCATAATTAACGTTACAAACTTAGATATTCGTAATCCTATCATTGCTCAAAAAATGATGCTTGTGTTGAACAAAATATGAATACTTTAATGTGAAAATTATTCAATATCCGGATTACGATGGGTCGAGAGCAGGCCCACCTCTGAATTTCTTTTCTTCCTCTTTTCTTTTCATCCGTGGTTGACTTTCCTCATCTTCTTTAAGTTCTCCTTCTCCTTGCCTCTTCCTCTTGCAATTTCCAAAGTCGTCTGTAAGGTTCCGGCAAGGAATCTTACGATCTAACCCTCTCTCTTTATGATTTTTGTAAAAAAGAAACGATACAAATACGAAATTGGATTAAGAAAGAAGTTTTGACTAATTCGAATTCGATTAATCAAAGCCTCAACGAGGACTGGCTTCCATGGCCGAGAACTCGAGCTCGACACAAGAGATAAACCCTATTACAATATTCAGATGATAATTCTAACTCTCCCCCTCTTTGCTTATTTAAAGACCCCAACTCCTCTCTGACAACAAGTAAGAAGAAAATACTAAACACCTTTCTAAAAATAGACTCAGCTCACGATACACCGAGTGAGATCCGTCACATGCCTCGCACGTGATCGGTCCATGCACCACCATCTGTTCTGTACACAGCCCACTTCCCTTATTTGAATTAGAATGATATTTTGCAAAGAGGCCCCTAATAGTTGTTTAATTACGCCGAGGCCCTCGGGTCATGACAATACCCGCTCCTTTTAAAACCTTGTCTCAAGGTTTTCATATAACTCGGTGAGATCATCGATTACGGAGCTCCTTTAATCTTCGTAACACTAATCCCCTCAAACTCTCGAATTGGACCCGATACTCGACCACCGTCTTTTTGTGTCTCAAATTAAAAAATTCACGAAAAGAGAGTTTGTGACAGTCACCATCCGTTGGTTCATGACAAGAGAGGGAATTTCGTTTTCTAAAAATCCTATCGAATTGTCTCAAATACCGCTGCAGACCCGTTTCAAGCAACTCGGACCCGTTAACCCCTCCCAGCTTCTTGTCAAAACCAGTAATTCCTTTCTGGCCTTCTATCTCCAGTTTCAACCATGAACCGAGAATAGCAGGACCGATTTTTGTTGCTGGTTTCTGGCCATAACTCGGATTTGTCTTCCTAGATTTCGGTTCTCGATTCTCTTCATAACCGGGTAATGGTATCTGGTTGTTCCATTCTTGGATTTGACAAAATTCGAATTTGTTTTCTTCATTTACTTCTTCAGAAACCTTTTTCCATTTATTAATACTCGCGATCCCGCAGATCTGATTTTCCTCAATCAAGGAAACCACTTCTGCCCTCTCGACGAGCTTCTCTTCCGATCGGGACTTCGACTCCATCTTCCCCACCATCTTCTTCTTCTCCAACCCACAATTCACCTCCTTTCTTTTGTAGTCCAACCAGCAGGTTTGTTCTTCGCTGCCATCGCCGTCGTGAGTGACTGGTTGTTTGTTTGGATCTCGGCGTTTTTCAGCGGTCTTGACTGAATCTGACCTCTCATTCAAGTTCTCACCCTCGACTTCCTTCAAGATCTGAATCAACATGCTCTTAAGCTCTTGAAATTGAGCATCGTTGCTTCGTTTCCATTCTTCAAATTGTTGACGAATCGATACATCGTGAGTTAAGTGCTCGATCTTTTCACTCTTTGCTCGAATAGCCCCGGCAACTTGAGGAATCTCCATTCCCATTAACTCCTCTTGGCAGCGAAAACTCGGATCTCACGGCTCTGATACCAATTGTAAGGTTCCGGCAAGGAATCTTACGATCTAACCCTCTCTCTTTATGATTTTTGTAAAAAAGAAACGATACAAATACGAAATTGGATTAAGAAAGAAGTTTTGACTAATTCGAATTCGATTAATCAAAGCCTCAACGAGGACTGGCTTCCATGGCCGAGAACTCGAGCTCGACACAAGAGATAAACCCTATTACAATATTCAGATGATAATTCTAACTCTCCCCCTCTTTGCTTATTTAAAGACCCCAACTCCTCTCTGACAACAAGTAAGAAGAAAATACTAAACACCTTTCTAAAAATAGACTCAGCTCACGATACACCGAGTGAGATCCGTCACATGCCTCGCACGTGATCGGTCCATGCACCACCATCTGTTCTGTACACAGCCCACTTCCCTTATTTGAATTAGAATGATATTTTGCAAAGAGGCCCCTAATAGTTGTTTAATTACGCCGAGGCCCTCGGGTCATGACATCGTCTTCCTTTCTTCGTCATCTCCTACCAGTTCTTTCACTCTTTCCTCGATCTAAACCCATTCTCGAGATCGATCTCATGGGTACTCTTCGTAGTATAATCTCCTCTGTTGCCACTTTGGCCGCAAAATTGTTGCCCGAAACATCTTCGTCTTCATCTCCCTCCGATGAAAACCGTGATCTTGAAAAAGAGCTCAATAAGCTGATGAACACACTCGAGAGAATCAAAGCAACACTTCACGATGCAGAGGAGAGAGAGATCAGGGACCGATCGGTGAAGTTGTGGCTCAAGGAGCTCAAGCAAGTGGCATATGCTGCAGAGGATGTCCTTGACGAGTATCACTATGAAATCCTGAAGGAAGAAGTAGAAGCAAGATCTGATTCTGCTGAAATTTCTCTTAAGAGGAAGGAATTGAAGGTAATTCATAATTGACTTGTGTCCATTCATAGACTCGTAAAAAACAACAAATTGGACTTTCGAAATTATGTTAAAACACAAGTCTAAAAAGTAAAAACTAAGTACACTCATGATATAATTGTATAAATGAATATTGAATCATTAGACAGCGGTCACGGAAGTTTTGGAAAGAGGCGATTTGGAAAGAGGCGATTTGGAAAGAGGCGAGATTTTAGGGTTTCGATTGCTGTCGGAAGGGGGTCCCTCCGGGGATCCCCATCCTTTCCCCCACCCCTCCTCACACAATCAATCTCTCTTGAAGGAAAACCCTATTGATCCAGGCAAAAAGAGTTTTGTTGATGCAGTTAGAGAGCCGATTCAAACACAAGGAAAGGATAAGGAAGATCTACAGTGGAATATGCCCAGATTTAAAAGGAAATTGCAATGCTTCAGATGCTTGGATTTTGGGCATATCAAGAGTGAATGTCGTGATCCCATTAAATGCAGAAATTGTTTAAAAAATGGTCACATATCTAGCTATTGCAATTACCCACAAAAAAATAGTTATTACATGCCAAAGGAGAATATGAATAATGGAAATAATTACAAGAATGATTCCGGTAATCAATTTCAGAACAATTTCTATCAAATGGAGTTGGAAAGAGAAGTTCTTTATATGCCATCCATCCAGAATGAAGATTCTTCTATGAGGAAAGAGGGCCAATTGGAAATCAAGGAGATATGCCTTAGAAGAATTCCTGAAAATCTTTGCAATAATTCAGATTTAGCAATCTTGCTGATCAATGTTGGAAAAATTCACAAAATAAAAAGTGTCAGAGGACAAACCATAATGAAAGAAGTTATTGTAGAAGTTCTTACAAGGAGAAGTGAGAGAAAGATTAACAAATTTATCCAAGTTGAAAATGGAATATCTTCTTTTTCCTATCAAGCTTTTAGTACCTTCAAAAGAACTTTTCCTGAAAAACAATGGATACCAGTGGAGAAAAAAGAAGAAATATTAGAGGTGGAAATTAAGAATAATGATAATGAATGGAAAGTGATTAATGATTTAAAAGGAATTGAAAATCACTGTAGAGATCTATTAATCTATTTAGAAAAAAAGATTGAAAAAGTAAACCTCTTGAGGAGGTAGATCAGGTGTTTGAGCAAATGCAGGGTATGGTAATGGAGTCTCCAGTACACTGCAATTCTCCAGATAACACAAAAGAAACAGTAGAGAAGCAAACCCTAATTTCCATTCCTGAAATAGTAAATGTGATTCAAGACTCAGTTAGTGAGAATCAATCTAAAGAGATTAATCTATTGAGAAGAAGTGATAGGCTTAAAAGTAAAAAAGTTATGGAGATAGAAAATGCTATTAAACCTGATATAACATATAAAGAAAAAACTCATGGATATGCAAAGCAGAATTACAAAGCAAAAAAGGCTCATAAAATGAATTTAAACCATGAAAAATTATTTTTGGAAGAAGATGATATTTACACATTACTTGACTCTGTGGGAATAGTCATTAATGAGGATATGAAAGAAATTATAAAATCCTTAAGTGTAAGTGGAGAAAGCATAAATAATGAAATCAATAAGGAGAATGAAGGAAAAGAATTATCTGTGATCATAGATGAGGAAGATTTCAAAAATGAAGAGGCAAGGGATGTAAATATCCTAGATGAAGCTTAAAAACCTGAAAATAATTAGTTGGAATGTGAGGGGCTTAAATGCAAAAAAGAAAAGAATACAAGTTAGAGAATTTATAAAGGAGGTAAATCCTGATATTTGTTGTATACATGAATCTAAATTGGAAAATTGTGATTCAAGAATGAATGTTGAGATAATGAGTAAAAAATTGGGGAATTTTAATACTCTAGATGCAAATGGTACTTCAGGGGGAATACTGATTTCTTGGAATGAAAATCTATTTGAAGAATTATCTGTAAAAAAAGGGAAATATTATATTAGTTTAATATTAAAAACTAAATGGGATAATATGAGCATAAATTTAACTGGAGTATATGGCCCTCAATCATTGCATGATAAAGAGGAATTTATAAATGAATTAAATATTCTTGCAGAAGATATGAATATGCCATGGATGATACTGGGGGATTTTAACATGGTATCTAGTATTGAGGAAAGGAAACATGGAGAAAATAGGCATTTTGAAGGAATTAATTTATTTAATTCCTTCATAAATGGAAATAATTTAATAAATTTACCCTTACAAGGTAAGGAATTTACTTGGGCCAATTCTACTACTATGGCAAGACTGGATAGATTTCTTTTAAATCTGATTTGGTCACAAAATTTCCCAAACTCTAGTCAAACTGTCCTAACCAGCCATTTATCAGATCATAGTCCTATTATTATGAAATGTACCTCTTCATTTCCTATCTTTGAGGGTTTTAGATATGAAACATCATGGATAAAAGATTCAGAAGCTAATGTGATTGTTGAGGAACATCTAAAATCTAGGGTTTGTAGTTCATTTAAAGAATTATTTGAAAAAATAAAAAGTTTGGGGATCAAACTTAGAAGATGGAATAATAACAAAAGAAAAGGTACAAAAATGTACACTGAGAATTGTAGAATTATATTGGACTGGATAGCAAAGAAGCAAGAAAGGGATGAATTAAATAGGTTGGAAGAATGGCTGTATATGGTCATTAAAAAAAGATTGGAAGATCTCACCATAGAGAATTTTGAATATTGGAAATTAAGGGCTAAATTTAAATGGGTAAAAGATGGTGATAGTAATACAAAATTTTTCCACAGTTATGCTACAATTAAGAAGAACAAACTAATGATATCCTCTCTGTTAGATCCTATAAACAATGAATTAATCACTGCCCATCAACCAAAAGCAAAAATCATATTTAATTTCTATAAGGACCTTATTGGTACCAAATCAATGGTGGTACCAGAAAACCCAGTAATTAGGGTTTCAGAGATTTATGCAGGGCAAAGGAAATTTTTGGAAGATCTCAATCATCCAATAAAAATGGAAGAGTTAGATAATGTACTAAAATATTGGAAAAAAGGAAAATCCCCTGGTCCAGATGGACTAAATGGGGAATTTTTCAGGAAATATTGGCATTTACTGAAATATGAAATTCATGATTTGATATCTAATCAGAATTTAGAGGAGGGGCTTGGGGGATTTGAGATATCATATATAACATTATTACCAAAGAAGGAAAATGCGTGCAATGTTAAAGATTTTAGGCCTATTAGCCTAATTTCTGGGATTCAAAAATTAATCTCAAAAACTTTAGCTAATAGGTTGAAACTGGTTATCAATGACCTAATTTTACCAAACCAAATGGGATTTCTTGCAAATAGAGAGATAGGGGAATGTTATATATATGCAAGAGAAATAATCTTTAAGGCTAAAAATGAAAAATCTCCAATTTTGTTGTTCAAGGCAGACATTCAAAAGGCCTTTGATACAGTTAATTGGGACTTTATCTTAGAGATATTAAAGATAAGAGGATTTGGTGATTCATGGATCAAATGGATAAAGCATTGGAATTTCAATGGGACAGCCAAGATATTACTCAATGGGGTCCCTGGAAAAGATATTATTTTGAGAAGAGGAGTGAGACAAGGAGATCCCTTGTCTCCTCATTTGTTTATTATTGCCATAGATACATTGACCAGATTAATAAATGCATTGGCAGTATATAACTTTGTGGAAAGACCCATGCCAGAAGGAGAAATAATCTTATTATATGCTGATGATGCTATAATTATGATTAAACCTAATATTCTTCAAGCAAAAAGGATTAAATTTATAATGGATACTTTTGGGAATAGTTCTGGATTAATAGTAAATTATGAAAAATCAGAATTCACTATAATACCATATAATGAAGAGGACTCAAAAGAAATAAAAAAGATCTTAGGGTGTAATTATGTAAATTTACCATTTACATACCTAGGTTATCCTTTGAGTGAAAGGAAACCAAGAAAAGAGGATTTCAAATTTATAATTGAAAAAATTGAGAAAAGATTAGAAGGATGGAAAGGTGCTCTACTGGGAATTGGGGGAAGATTAACACTTATTAATGCCGTATTAACCTCATTACCTGTATATTTTTTTATGGTTTTCAAATTTCCCAAATGGGCCATAAAAGAAATGGAACAATTAAGGAAAAGATTTTTATGGAGAGGTAATAATGATAAAGGATATTATTTATCATCATGGAAATCTGTGTGTAGGCCAAAAGATATTGGAGGTTTAGGGGTAATTAACCTAGAATTATTCAATAATGCATTATTACAAAAATGGGCCTGGAAATATTACAATTCAAATGAGGGACTTAACTGGAAATCCTTAGTTAGTCCCCTAGCTGAAAAGAGTATTGAGATGAAAAGAAATGTTAAAGACTCTTATTTCTGGAATGAAATCCAATCTTTTTTAGAATTCTTTTGGAGATCAGTAACTTTTGCAATTGGAGATGGTAAATCCACTAGTATGTGGTATAATAATTGGGGGAAAGGTTTACTATATCAAAAAATACCAAATTTGTTTAAAGAGGCAATCAAGAAAAAAGGTACAATTTATCAATTCAAGAATATGATAAATTTGAGAAAAGCTTTTAAAGATGTTTTAAGTAAAGAAGCAAATAAAGAATTTGTATGGCTGAAAAGAAATTTAAACAATTTAACCCTAAATCAAGATTAATCTGATTTAATTTCATGGAATTGGGAAAGCTCCAAGAAATTCTCTACAAAAAGTGCTTATGATTTTGTAATTAAAGGGGTTTACACAGCTAATGAACTAGGGAATCTATGGAATCTAAAATTACCAGGAAAATTGACAGTATTTTTATGGTTGTTATACCAAAATAAAATTCTTACGATTGATAACCTAATTAAAAGAGGTATGCAAATCGTGAATAGGTGTTACCTATGTTGTGCACAGGCAGAATCATCAAAGCACTTGTTCCAAGATTGCAACTTTGTGAAGATCCATTGGCAAATGCTCGAAGATGGGCTGCAAATTCCTGGTTTAAAAAGAGAATTGAATGAAATTAGTTGCGAATTAATCTCAAAGAAGTCGAAAGATGAGAACTGCGTACTGTATGCGGCGTTTATATACTGCATCTGGAGAGAGAGGTGTAGACGAGCTTTCTCGAATGAGAAGAAAGAGGGCTCGAGGCTCCTGGAGGAAGTAGTGGATGATTGGAAATTTCTGATGAAAAGATACAGAGGTGCTGATGAAGATGAATAGCCATGGATGATCTCTTGATTATCGCCATGGAGCTCAAATTTTCGTGTCCTTGTTTTTCTTGGAGGGTAGCGGTCGTGAAAGAGATAAGGGGCGAAGACTTAATTGATTAAGGAGAAGAGTGGGGTTAGAGACCAGAGAGTTCGGTCGTGTGAATAGCTTGTTTGAAACTGATGTATGGTGGACCGCTGTTAGATAGATGCCAAAGTTCTTTTATACTTAATCTTTTTTAATTCTTGCTATCATTGTAATATGTAAAAAACTCATACTTCTTTTCCTTATTTATTATATATTATTATTTGGATTGGGCCTTTGATCCCATTCCAAATTTACTCAAAAAAAAAAAAAAAAAATTGTATAAATTGTGTGGAACCCATTCCAAAATGAATTTGTAGAAGTGTAACAAATATATATCATGCATTCTCTAAAACTGTAAAATAATTTCTCGATGATTTTTGTCATCGTTGTTTGTTAAGTATGCTTATTATACTAATATATAGCAATATCCTTGCCTAATAAAAGGAATTTGGCTTTTTACTTTTGACATTTTGTGCACCAACATAACATCCGTTTTGTTTTTGTGCTTTTTGTTCAGCTACCAAGCGGTATGGTTGATCGAATCAAGGAAATTGTTAGTCGATTCGATGAGATAGCGAAAGATCGAATCGTTTTTCGGCTACATGAAGAAGACGGGGTTAGGCGATGCCATAATGAAACACGAATAACTCCAACAAGCCCCATGATTGTTGAGTCAACCGTTATCGGTAGGGAGTATGAAAAGGAACACTTAATTGGTTTATTATGCTCAGATAGTAACAACAAGGATGTTGTTTCGGTTGTGACCATTGTTGGCACGGGAGGTTTAGGAAAAACCACTCTTGCACAATTGGTGTACAAAGACCCGAGGATCCAGCAAAATTCCGACCTATTGGGATGGGTATGTGTTTCAGAGGATTTCAGTGTTGAAAAGCTCACCAGAGATGTAATTGAGTCTGTTACCAAATCTAGTTGCAGCATAAATAATTTTAGTGTTTTGCAAGATAAACTCGAGGAGAAAATAGCGGGGAAAAGGATTTTTCTAGTAATGGATGATGTGTGGAATGAGAAAAGAAGTGAATGGGAAGCTTTTCGACGTCCTTTTTTCTCCGCAAAATTGGCAAAAATTCTAGTAACCACCCGGAACGAACCTGTAGCACGAATCATGCAAACCGTTCCCTTTTTAAAACTTGGGTACTTATCTGAAGAACAATGCTGGCAATTATTCCAGCACTACGCATTTGGGGGAGTAAATAATCATAATGAGGAATGGAAATTAGAAATCGGGAAATTAATTATGAAGAGGTGTGGAATGTTGCCCTTAGCTGTGAAGTCGATTGCTAGCCTTTTGGGGCATGAGAGAAATGATGAGGGTTGGAGGGAGGTCTTAGACAGTGAAATTTGGGAATTGGACTCTGCCAACGAGATATTCCCACCTCTTCAAATAAGCTATTTACGACTTCCGGCTTATCTGAAGCCATGCTTGCTGTATTGTTCTTTGTTCCCTAAGGACCATAGATATAATGCAGTTCGGTTGACGAATTTATGGTATGCTCAAGGCTATATAGAGTTGAAGCGGGGAAAAACCATTGAAGAGATTAGCCGGGAATATATGAAACAGTTGTTGGATAGGTCATTTTTTGATTATGAGAATAATCTTTCAGACCATATGTATATTAGTCATTTCAAGATGCATGATATGATTCATGATTTGGCACGATCCAATTCGAGAAATGAATGCTACTCAATCGAGTATGGTAAACCACCAAATTTTCCAAAACAAATTTACCATATATATGTGGATGACTCTTTTCAATTATCAAAATCTATTTCCTTTAGTTCTTTTAGAGTTCTTCATACTCTTATTATACGGGAAACCAAAGTAGTAAATTATAAAATTATTTCTCGCCTTTTAGACGCACGCACCTTAAGAGCTATTGAATTGGATTACCAGTGTTGTGGGTTTGAATTTCTTAATTCAATCAGTAATCTTATACATCTCCGCTATATGAAACTTCGAAATATTACAAATGAAAGGCTACCTGATTCCATATGTTCGCTCTATAACTTGCGAATGCTAACTCTGACTTTTACTGTTACTAAAGATGATCATCACGAAGAGTTACCAAACTGCATCGGAAATCTTGTCAACCTTGAATATTTTAAGCTTGTCCATGGCTCGTTTCGAAGATTCCCTGAATCTTTTTGTTATCTTAGAAACTTGAGGATACTAAATTTTCGTTGTCGTTATTTTGTCGAATTACCAGAAAATATTGAAAATCTTGCAAGCCTAGAAGATTTAGTAATTCGTGGCTGTGGCAATATTATGGTATTGCCTGCTTCACTTTGTCTGCTCAAATCCCTAAGAAAACTACAGTTAGGAGGATGCCATAATCTTAGAGAACTGCCTTATGAAATGGGAAGCCTTACAAACCTTCAAACTCTGCTTATTGAACAGTGTGAGTTGATTAGGATATTGCCTGATTCCTTTTGTCAGCTCAAATCCCTGAGAAACCTACAACTAACAGAATGCGATGATCTTAGTGAGCTGCCTCGTGAAATGGGAAACCTTACAAACCTTCAAACTCTGATTGTCACGGGCACTGCAATAAATTCACTGCCTCCTAGCTTCAGTAAATTAACTGTAATTCGAAACCTACAACTGGAGGTTAATATAATCATGGACCGCAACAATCTTCGTAAAATGGGAAACCTTACACAATTGGAGGAATATAATATAATCATGGACATCATCAACAATCTTCGTGAAATGGGAAACCTTACAAACCTACAACTGGAGAAATATAATATAATAATGGACATCATCAACAATCTTCGTGAAATGGGAAACCTTACAAACCTAAACCTTACAAACCTACAACTGGAGGAATATAATATAATCACGGACATCATCAACAATCTTCGTGAAATGGGAAACCTTACAAACCTAAACCTTACAAACCTACAACTGGAGGAATATAATATAATCATGGACATCATCAACAATCTTCGTGAAATGGGAAACCTTACAAACCTACAACTGGAGAAATATAATATAATAATGGACATCATCAACAATCTTCGTGAAATGGGAAACCTTACAAACCTAAACCTTACAAACCTACAACTGGAGGAATATAATATAATCATGGACATCATCAACAATCTTCGTGAAATGGGAAAACTTACAAACCTACAACTGGAGAAATATAATATAATAATGGACATCATCAACAATCTTCGTGAAATGGGAAACCTTACAAACCTAAACCATACAAACCTACAACTGGAGGAATATAATATAATCATGGACATCATCAACAATCTTCGTGAAATGGGAAACCTTACAAACCTACAACTGGAGGAATATAATATAATCATGGACATCATCAACGATCTTCGTGAAATTGGTTGGTTCAATCATATTATTGATATGAAGGGAAGTTTAAGCTTAACAAACTTGAAATATATGACTCGTTTAGACCATGCGAAGCATTTTAATCTAGTGAATAAGCATAACTTGAAGCACTTATATCTAGGGTGGCAATTTATTAAAATTTACACTCTTTTAAGATATGACCTTACCTTGATTGGTAAGTGGAGTCCTCTTGAGGATACAATGGATTTATTGTTGTTAGAGAGTCTCCAGCCTCACCCCAATCTTGAAACATTAACTATATTTAGTTATCGTGGTATTACGTTTCCGAAATGGATTGGAAATACATATGCATGCCCGTCACTGGAGTACTTGCAAATAAGTTCATGTCCTAATTTGCAGTTCATACAATTGGAGTCCGTGCCATCCCGGCTTCGGGAGTTGATCATTTCAGAGTGCGGAATGCTAATTTCTATACATGCAATAGGAAATTTGAAATCCTTAGTTAAACTGAAAATTGAGTTTTGTTCCAAACTGAAATCGTTGCTTATAGAATCCGGACCTTCTCCTGAACTGATGGGTTTAAAAAACCTCAGTTCACTCCGATTTTTGGAAATTTATTTTTGTCCAGAACTGGCACCGATAAATGACGATCTTATAGAATCATGCCACGTTTCGGTTCGTGCTTGCCCCCAGCTAAGAAAATGGTGTTTACAACACAACTTCACATATGAAAAAGGTGTACTTTTCAAACATAATCTTTGATTTTGCTATCGATATGTATATTGCAATACTTACCATTTATTTGTGATTCCATGTTGCATGAAATTATCGTAATTTTACCAGCTCTTTAATTTAGTTATTTTGGTGTTGTAGATGCATGCATTTATTCTTTTGTAGACATGCATTTTGTATTGTATATCATTTGCATTTCTTGTGTTACAATAGTGTCATTTTGTTTGTTACATAGGCTGGTTGGATGAGAGGGAGGAAGGAGAGGCTCCTACACAAATGGAATAGTATCTAGCTCGAACTACAAATACTTGTAAGGTAAGAGTTACGTCTGACTCGGATTAATATTGATATTTGTTAAAAGTATATTTGATATCATGTTCTTTTAATTTACTAAGACAAGAACAATAATATGAAATTGATGCGGAATTTTTGTTTCGGATAATGTATCTAATATCGAAGTAACAATGATTAGAGGAAATACCATACCATATCAAACACAAAAGTGTAGGGCAAAGGGCAAAAAATGAATCGTGATGTTTTTTTTTTAACATTTCGGTAACCAAAGTTAACATCAAATGTTGGTTCTTAAATGATTTATTTAATCATGTTTGCGTAGGTTTTCATAAAAATGACGTGTGAGCTCATGAAAGACATGACTGATTCAGTGCCGACATTGCTCGTAGCTCGTCCCGATGCTTATTTGTTGGAAGAATTTTGAGATGAACTGTCCTTAATGTTGTTGATTGAAGAACTTTTTTGTTACTACAACATTTATGTACTTGTTATGTATATCTAATATCGTTAAGATTGGATATACTTTTTTTAATGTATTTGTTCTGTTTTAAATGCATACAACGAAATTGTAATTCAAAAACATTACAATTCATTATGTTTATGAGATATATGTTCGTTCCACATATGTTATGGTGTAATAATTTGGAGGCTATTATTTTCTCGGCAAATCATTTTCTCATGCCTATACAAAATGGATAATTTTATTTTTTATAAGATAATAACAAATTAGAGATGTGTATAGATCTATTGTAAAAATAGAATTAAAATCAATACAGAAAATAAATAAGTTTCTACCTCTTCTATTTATTCTGACTCCGCCGACAGGACTCGAAGCCAGGTCGAAGAAATGGTTATTGAGAGCTACATCTTGTGTTGTGTCGGCAATAGTAGCTTAGAATTTAATAATAAATAAATTGACTCGCTACACATATACTATTACAAGATGTCAAATTGTATCATAAATGAATTTTTTTTACATATAACGTTGTAAAAAGCCCAATTTGTAAAAATGGTTTCGGACTATTTCAATTTGTAAAAGTGAAGACAGGGTATACGTGTCTTGGATACTGGATAAGATGCAAACCTGACTTGACAAAATGCGTACACATATAATAATTTTATTTTAAATTAATTATTATTATTAATTAATTTGTATCTTGTTTATATGTTGAAAAAAACTCACTTTTGTCTCCCAAGCTGTTCACAAAAGTGCAAGATACATGTAGATCGCTTTAGTTAATTAATTTGTATCTTGTTTACATGTAGATCGCTTTAAACCGTGGACACTGCACATGTCGTAAACCGGCGTTGTTCCCTTTTCCATGCTCCCATATCTTAGCCGTTTGTGCCAAGATACATGTAGATCGCTTTAGTTACATATCCCCAATGTACTCGATATACACTTTAGCACAAATCTACGTTCCCTATTTTTTCCCTATACACAGCAAGAACAATATCAATGGTCACAAGAAAACGGACAACTATTGTTTCCGGAGACAAATTAATTAGACAAAATGTTGCGGGGAAAACAAAATGCGGAAAAATGCAAACCACGAGACGTCCTAGTGGAATGACACTTGTCAAGTCAATCCTGGACCTCCGTGAGCCCAATATTGTGTGGAAAGTGCCGAACATCGGGACATAATCAAAGAAGTTGCCGCAGCAAGATCGTAATTGGTGTTTTTTTATGATTAATGTTTGTTTCGTTGTGATTGTTTGGGGTTAGTTTGTTATGATTATTGTTTGTTTCATTGTTATTGTTTGGGTTTAGTTTGTTGTGGTTAATATTTGTTTTGTTGTATGTTTTTTTTAAGTGAAACATAATCCATGAAACATGAATATTATTGGTTTCATTTTTTTTATTTGTGATACCAATGGGCCTTGAACCCTTGATCTTTGATATCTTGTTTTGTTGTATGTTAATTGTTGTATTTCATTTCATGTTCAATATTATGTCAAGTACTTCATGTTATGTTGAAATATTGTATTTTTCTTGACAAGAATATCACAACATAACTAAATAGAAAAATGAAAATATAACTACATAATTTCATGCCAAAAATCCAATGACATCTACAACAAAGACATCGAATTTTTTATCACCAAGACAATTAAACACTAAAATGTCTCTTTTTTTATGTCATTGGCGTTTATAAATTTGTACAATTTCAGTATCAGAAAACCCTCATCAATATGCATGCCGGATAGGAGATAAAAAACAAGAAAAAAAAGAGAAGAAGAAGAAAGTGATGAAGAAGAAGAAACATCACATGGTGTAAATAAATCCTCTTTCACGAGAGGATCTGGCGAAAGAGGTTAACTCAAAATCTCGCCCTCTTTCCAACGTATGTTTTCTTGGGACTCAAGAGGACGAAGACCAGACTTTCTCTCTTTTGATAGCTACTTAAATTCAGGATTTGTAATCCCTGTCTATGTTAGATAACAATTAACCATCTTTTAAGAACGAAATTTGATGCTTAATCGATTTCGCCAACTTTTCTGGCGAAAGAGCTTTCTCTTTCGTTAGGCTATCTCGCGAAAGCGATACTTCTACAAATTGAAATAGTCCGGAGTTAATTTTACAAATTGGATTTTTTACAACGTTATATGTAAAAAAAAATTCTCATAAATGGCCCATACATGATACTGACCGAATTAAACTTTAATTAATAAGATAATAATTAGTGTTATCAAATGATTAATGTACTGCCAACAAAATACTTCATAATTATTAATGGCCGGCAACAATCCTCTCCATTTCCCTCTCAATTGATGAAAAGAATAAAAAGAACAGATATATTCATGAAACAAGCATACAATACTTTCAAAATGGAGAAAATAAGAAGAGCGACGAAACTCTGATATTCACAATCAATCACCACTTCAAATATACTTCTTCAACATATATAACTTAACATAGCGAGTACTGAATATTGAGGGTTTCGATACTGTTAATTGAAGCGGGACCGAAGAAGCTACTCGAGTTTGTACCGGGACCGAAGAAGCTCTGTTTAGGGTTTAGGGCGATTTAGGTCTCGAAGCTCTGAAGAAGCTCTGTATCGTGATTGTACAAGAGTTGGCTTGGCACTCGGTACAGCTTTGATTGGGAGGAGTAGGTCTCGAAACTCTGATTTAGGTCTCGAAACTCTGGATTTTGTAAAATAATTCATGTATTTTTAGAAAATTTTATTAACTTTATTTTGAATTAATTAATGTATAGAAATTATGAATTGAAATTTGGTTAATTATGATTTTTGTGTATTAATTATGAATTAATGTATAGATGTTATGACTTACAATTAAGAATTACAATTTAGTTAATTCATTTTAGAAAAATGTATATATAGACAAATGTAATGAAGTTATTTAAAATGTATAAACAAATTATATGTATTAATTCATTCTAATTCTATTAAATCATTGAATTAAAATGTAATGCATAAACAAAATTATGTATTTTATTTTATGTATCAAAAAAATTCATTGTAATTATTAATTCATTGTAATTATTAATTCGCGTATTCATTAATAAAAATGTATGTATAGAAAATATGTATTAAAAAATAGAATTAAGTGAAACTTTGAATTGCATGAATATGAATTTAGATAAATATATGAAACTTGCAAGAATATTAATTTAATTGTTAAAAAACCCATGAATTATTTTCATTTAATCATTTAATTAATTAATTTACACAATTTTGTACATTTTAGTTGTCAATAATTAATCAAAGGTGTTAATTACCTTACTTGTGAATAATTATATTTGTTTTTTTTTTCATAAAATATTTAATTCTCACAAGTTTATTATTTGAAATTAATTAATATTACATATAATTTTTTTCATTTAATTAATTCTTTGCCAAAAATTAGTTTCCATTTAAATCTTACATTTGATAGTATAATATAATTGAATTAACAGATGACCTGCACCTAGGGGTGTCAACGGTTCGGATCCAGTTCGGATAGTGGTCATACCAGATCCATATCCATATTGTCGGATCCGGATACGGTTCAGATAATAAACGGATACGGATACGGTTCGGATATTGTCGGATACGGATACGGATATGGTTCTGTTTCGGATATTAAAACGGATATTATGTTATCATAACGTAACTTACTTTTTAGCTATAAATATATATAATTTGTGACATGAACGATAAATATGATTATATTTAAACATAATTTTACGATTGTGAGTTAAATCATTTACAAATCATTAATTTGTATATGATTTTTCAACTAATATCAAATATAATACATAAAAATAATATATAATATGAGTATCCGGATCCGATTTCGGATACTCGAATCTAGTTTCGAGTATCCGGATCCTAAAAATACCCGGATCCGGAACACGGATCCAGTTCCCGCACCAAAACCGAATATCGAATCCGGTTCCGAATCTTAAAATTAGCAACCAGATTCATATCCGGATCCACTCGGATTCGGATATTTTTTTCGAATCCGGATATTTTTTCGGATACGGTTCGGATCGGTTCGGGCAATATCCACACCATTGACATCCCTACCTGCACCTCAATGACTTTGTTAGAAAGCCATCCAAAATACCATCTAGCATTAACAATCCATCTTCATGGCATTTTTAAGAAGCTATCGATGGTACCCCTTGCATTATCACCCATCCTCAATAGCCACCCACATGATACCCTCCCGTGATCAGCATGATTCAATCATCAATGCCACGAGGAAACGAGGGGCACACAATAATTTCCCTTCTTCCTTGCTCCATTTCTTCATCAAAACCCAGAAATTAAACGATTCTCTCGAGATCAGTTCCATTTCCATGACCATGAGTACTCTGGGCAGTATACTCTCCTCCGTTGCCTCTTTGGCCGCAAAAGTTTTGCCTGAAACCTCTTCGTCGTCTCTCTCCGATGAAAATCATGATCTTGAAAAAGAGCTCAATAAGCTGATGAACACACTGGAGAGAATCAAAGCAACACTTCACGATGCAGAGGAGAGAGAGATGAGGGACCGATCTGTGAAGCTGTGGCTTAAGGAACTCAAGCAAGTGGCATATGCTGCAGAGGATGTCCTCGATGAGCATCACTATGAAGTCCTGAAGGAAGAAGTAGAAGCAAGATCTGATTCCGCCGAAAGGTCTCGTAAGAGGAAGAAATTGAAGGTAAATGACTCATTTCCATTAATAAATCACATGAAATCACCGAATAAGAACTACAATTTTAAATTATAAGAAAGACAACTAATTGTATAAAATTGTGAAGAAATATAACAAATACATAACACACATTCTCTAATGGACCTAAATATGTTGCCTAGTTTCATGTTAGCTTCAAGATCATTTCTTGGTGATTTTTGTAATCATTGTTTGCTAGATAATTGTCAAGTACACTTACTATTTGTAATTTATGGTAGTGTTCTTGCTCCCTATAAGAAGAGATTTTAAATTTCGTTCTTTTTTCTTCAGCTACCAAGCGGTCTAGCTGATCGAATCAAGGAAATTATTAGCCGATTTGATGAAATAGCAAAAGATCGAATCTCACTTCGGCTAAATGAAGAAGACGGGGTTAGGCGATGCCACAATGAAACACGAATAACTCCAACGAGCCACATGGTTGTCGAGAGAACCGTTATTGGTAGAGAGCACGAAAAGGAGCGTCTAATTCGTTTATTATGCTCAGATGGTAATAACAAGGAGGTTGTTTCGGTTGTGGCCATCGTTGGCACGGGGGGATTAGGAAAAACCACTCTTGCACAATTAGTGTACAAAGACCCGAGGATCCGGCAAAATTCTGACCTATTAGGATGGGTATGTGTTTCGGAGGATTTCAACGTTGAAAGGCTCACAAGAGAGGTACTCGGGTCTTTCACAGGATCTAGTTACGATATAAAGAATCTTAGTGTTTTTCAAGCGAAACTCGAGGAGAAAATTGCGGGAAAGAGGATATTTCTTGTCATGGATGATGTGTGGAATGAGAGGAGAAGTGATTGGGAAGTTTTCCGAAACCCTTTTTTCTCTGCAAAATTGGCAAAAATTCTAGTAACCACCAGAAATGAACCTGTAGCGCGAATCATGCAAACACTTCCCTCTTTTAAACTCGGGTATTTATCTGACGAACAATGCTGGCAATTATTCCAGCAATACGCATTTGGCGGAGTAAATAATCATAATGATGAATGGAAATTAGAAATTGGGAAATTAATTATGAAGAGGTGTGGAATGTTGCCCTTAGCCGTGAAGTCGATTGCCAGCCTATTGAGGCACGAGACAAATGAAGAGAGCTGGAGAGATATCTTAGAAAGTGAGTTATGGGAAATTGATTCCAACAAGGAGATTTTCTCACCTCTTCAAATAAGCTATTCACGGCTCCCGTCATGTCTAAAACCTTGTTTTCTATATTGTTCTATGTTCCCCAAGGACCATGTATATGATGTAAATAGGTTGTATGAGTTGTGGTATGCGCAGGGTTATATAGAGTTGAAAGGAAGAAAAACAATAAAAGAGTTCTGTCGAGAATATATAAAGCAGTTGTGGGAGAGGTCGTTTATCGATTCTCTGGGATTTGGTGTTGACTGTATAGAGAGATTTGGTTTTAAGTTGCATGATATGATTCATGATTTGGCACGATTCAATTCGGGAAATGAATGCTATTCGATCGAGTATGGCAAGTCACCGAGCTATCCTAGACAAATTTGCCATTTGTACGTAGAAGATACTTTTCAACTAGCAAAATCGTTTCCAGTTATTTCTTTTAGAGCTCTTCACACGCTTATTATAGTGAAGCGTAAATGTGAGAATTCTGCAATTATTTCTGGTCTTTCGGAAATGCAAGCCTTGAGAGCCGTCGAATTGGATTACCAGTGTTGTGGATTTGAATTTCTCAATTCAATCGGCAATCTTATACATCTCCGGTACGTTTCACTTCAATGTTTTAACCTTAAAAACCTACCCGATTCCATATGTACACTTTATAACTTGCAAATTCTAATTCTTTCTCATCTCACACAGTTGCCAAATTGCATTGGAAATCTTGTCTGCCTTCAATATTTTTCTCTCTCCAGATGCTCATTTCAAATATTTCCTGAATCTATTTGTTACCTTAGAAACTTGAAAGATCTAAATATTCTCAGTTGTCGTTTAGTTGAGTTACCCGATCATATCGACAATCTTGCAAGACTAGAAAATCTAGTATTTCAGCACTGTGACATGATTAGAGTATTGCCTGCCTTACTTCGTCGGCTCAAATCCCTGAAAAAACTACAAATAGTAGGATGCTCCGATTTTAGAGAGCTGCCTCGTGAAATGGGGAACCTTACAAACCTTCGAACTCTGATTGTTCTTGGTACTAAACTAAGTTCCCTACCTCCTAGCCTCAATAAATTAACTGAAATTCAAAAGCTACAATTGGAGGTTAATATAACCATGGGCGGCAACAATCTTCGTGAAATTGGTTGGTTAAATGATATTATCGATACGAAGGAAAGTTTAGGCTTGACAGGATTGGAAAATATGACTAGTTTAGACCTTGCGAAGCATGTTAATCTAATCAATACGCATAAATTAAAGCACTTGTATCTAGGGTGGGATTTTTATATCGATATTTATGCTGGTAGTGTACTTGTCCTGAAATTTTATAATCGTGGGAATGATCGAACTCTCGGGGATGAAATGGATTTATTGTTGTTAGAGAATCTCCAGCCTCACCCCAATCTTGAAATGTTAACTATAAATGGTTATCGTGGTAGTACGTTTCCAAAATGGATTGGAAACACATTTGCATGCCCGTCACTCGAAAACTTGAAAATAAGTAGTTGTTACAGTTTGCAGTTCGTACAAATGGAGTCCGTGTCATCCCGGCTTCGGGAGTTGTTCATTTGGAACTGCAAGGATCTAATTTCTGTACATGCAATAGGAAAGTTGAAATCCTTGGTTAAATTTACTATTCGATCGTGTCCCAAACTCAAATCGTTGCTATTGGAACATGAACATTCTCATGAACTGACGGGTTCAAAAAACATTACTTCACTCCGAAAATTGAGAATTGGATATTGCCCAGAACTGGCACCGATAGCGGTCGAGCTGATTCCTGTAGAATCCTGCGAAGTTGTGGTTAGTCGTTGCCCCCGACTAAGAGAATGGTGTTTGCAACACAACTTCACATACTACAAAGGTATGCTTTTCAAACATAATGTTTGCCTTTGGTATCAGCATATATCGTGTCATACTTACGATTTATTTGTGATTCTATATTACATGAAATTATCGATACTTTAGCTATCTTTAATTTAGTTATTTGTGTGTTTTGTTTGCATTAATTTAACAATCTTTTTGTAGACATACATGATGCATTGCCGTATATCATTTACTTTTCTTGTGTTATAATGGTGCGATTTTTTGGTTGTTAGTAGGCGAAGAAGAAGATTTTGGTTATTAGAACATCGTTACAGTTCAAGACTTTGGCATGGAGGTGAAGGAGAAGGAGGAGGTTAACCTAAGAAAAAAAGGGTATGTAAAAAAAGAAGCATCTGGCTTGGGCTAATATATTTGACTAGCAATATATATATATATATATATATATATATATATATATATGACCAACACTCTTGTTTGGCCAACGTCGGCCAACACCACTTATTTCACTAAATATAAACATGAGAATCGAATTTTAACCGTATAGATATGATTTATATTATTTGAGTATGTTGTAGATTCAATTTCATGAAAAATAAAAATTTCTATCATACTTATCATAATACTTAAAAAAAATTAACGGTCGAAAATAGTTACAACATGAATCATCATTAAATAAATTTTGAAATTCGATTTTTTTGGTTTGGATGTATTTTAAATCATATAGATAGGCTAAGGATGAATTTTTACTAGGTTTTGAATTTCTCTTCATGGAAATCTATAAATTTACCGAAATAGACGGTTGTGAAAATATGTTATCGATTTTGTTAGATACAAAAATCAAAATTGTACAAAATGTATTCTACATCATATCTAAATGATATAAAACATATCTATACGGTTAAAATTCGATTATAATATTTAGATTTAGTGAAATAAGTGATGTTGGCCGACGTTGGCCAAACAAGAGTGTTGGCCATTGATCCTATATATATATATATATATATATATATATATATATATATATTGAAGGAGTTATATATTTTGTTTAAATAGCATTTGCGCAAACTCGATTAATATAATCCCGATATATTTGCAAATATATTGGTGTCAATAAATACATTATAATCAATAAGAGTTTATGGAATTGGACTATCATAGATATATGTATGATAATTAATAAGGGTCTATGTAATTAGTCCATCGTTACAAATCCAAACAAAATAAATTAAAAAATAACATGTTATCGGATCCTATTCCAACTCGTTTCTCGTGGATTTGGACGGGTCACGAAAAGTTTACGACCAAATCGGCCTATCAATTCCTTATAAATCCCGGAATAGTACATTCTTGGAACATATACTTATGAAGAATTAAAGCACCGACAAAAGTACGGTTCTTCGGTTGGCTAGCAATCCATGACAGGATCCTTACGGCCGTCAATTTGGAAAAAAGAGGATGGCCAAATAATGAGGGTTGCTCCTTGTGTGCTCAGCATACGGAGAATGTGAATCACTTGCTACTATCATGTCCCTATTCATCCCGAGTATGGAATTCCGTAGCCATCTCCTCGAACCTTCCTATTTTACAACCTTCCGATGACCTTATTCTGTTTTGGACATGCAACAAAAAGAGAGGCGATAAGAATTTTAATGACAAGTGGAGCACGGTGTGGTTAGCGACAATGTGGAATATTTGGAATGAGAGAAATATGAGAATTTTCTCTTTCAAAGCTGTCTCGACGACCTTACTAGCTTCAATGATCTCAGACGAGGTAATCAAATGGATGGCCAATTGTTAATTGTTTTAGTAATTAGGGGTAGTAAGTAAGGAATGCGTAATTAGTGTTTTTTTCTGCTCTCTAACTTTAGTAGAGTTGTGGTTTTCGAATGTAATATTTCAATTTTTAATTAATGCAAAAATTGAGCGAGGCTATCGCCTCCTCCTTCAAAATAAAATAAAAATAATAACATGTTATACTTCAAACAAAATTAAAATTTCAAAACAAATAAAATAAAATCGTGAATAATATACATAGAACTGAAATATATATTTGAAATGTCATCCATTAACATACAAAATACCAATTTTTTAAAAAATAATACAATTGTAAATGTGATATATTAGCAGACAAAATACGAATATTACTACTTATGTTCCAAAAGAATTAATAATTGAGTCATAATTTCATTCATGCGTTATTTATGGAGCCCCAATAACACAAAAAATAACATCCTTGATGACGTGGTAACATAGGATTAAGTAGATTGATTAGTATTATTAATTGACTCGATTAACGATTGAATTGCCCGCTTAATTTAATTGACACGTCAATTAACATTTACTAATATTAACGTGTTAATTAAACGTGTCAATTAATATTTAATTGAGTTAATTTTAAACATATTGGGGCCGAGTATATTTTTCCTTTTATATATGGGTATAAATTGGGTTGAAATAGAAAAAACAAAGAGATGCCAATCTTTATGATATTTTTGGGTACAGATTGGTTGAAATAGAAAAAACAAACAAGAACACGTGTCAATGTTTGGTAATATGTTTAAAATTAAATCTATGATATATATATATGATATATATCCTATAGCCCATATGTTCTCTAATCTAGTAAACATGATATATTTATATGATGATAAATGCGAGTTGTGATTGATTAAATTTTCTGGGGTTGTTTTTTAATTTATCAAGATGAGAATAATATATGAAATCTTGTTTCAGATAATGTACTACAACCTTTTTGTACTTGTGACTTGTATCATTGAGATTGGAATTTTTTTTAATGTATTTGCTCTTGATTTAAATGCACAGCGAAATTGTAATTCAAAAACCATGTTATGGTTAAAGCTATCGCCAAGGAGAGAGCTCCTGCTGCTCCTCATGATTCAATATGTTTGTGAGATATATGTTAGTCTCTTTGATCCACATATATTATGGAAAAATATACTTGATCTTCAAAACTCATTCAAACATTTTTGATGCGTCAATCGAGAATGTTTAAATTTATTGATTATATCTCATCAATGATTAAATGGATTGATTCCATTAAAAAATTTAATTAATTCATTTAAATATTCTCGATTAACGCATCGCGAATGTTTGAGTGAGTTTTGGAAGTCAATTATATAACCCCATATATTATGATGTAATGCTTTGGAGGCTATCTTTTCTCGGTAAATCTTTTTTTCATGCCCATACAAAATGGATAATTTTATTTGTTATAAGATAATAACAAATTAGAGATGAGTATGAGTGTTCAAACGGTTCGGTCTATTCGGATACCGAACCGAACCGGTCGAATTCGGTTTAATCGGTTCGGCTTTTTGGTTTATTTGGTTCGGTTCGGATCAAAAAATTGTATTATTTGATTTATTCGGTTCGGTTCGGTTTTGATGTGATGAAAACCGGTTAAACCGAACCGACCGAATAACATCTCATTTTTCGTAATTTTTAATATAATAATATTAAAATATAAAACAATAATATAATTTTTTTATAAAATAATATAATTATATTTTATAATATGTTAAAATATATTTTTTGGATGAATTAATTTTTATTTTAAAGTTATAAGGTTTCTTATTCGGTTCGGTTCTTAATCGGTTCGAAAGTTAAAACGATTCGGTTCGGTTCGGTTTGAATTTAGTTCGGTTCGATTTAAATTGGTTTGATCTTATTCGATTCGGTTTGAACCGAACCGACCGAATGAACCCCTCTAGAGATGAGTATGGATCTATTGTAAAAATAGAATTAAAATCAATAAAATTAAAAAAAAATTAAATTTTTTACCTCTTCTCTTTATTCTCACTCTACCGACAGGACTTCAAGCCACATTGACGAAATGGTTATTGAGAACTACATCTTGTGTCGTGTCACCTGTAGTAGGTTCGAATTTAATAATAAATTGACTCGCTACATATATACCACTACAGATGTCCGAACTGTATCATAAATGGCCCATACATGATACTGACCGAATTAAACTTTAATTAATAAGACAATAATTTAGTTATGCACGAATCGTATTTTATTTTGTCCCTTTCTAATGTCTCTTCACATTTGAGTAAAAAATATTTTTATTGAAATAATTTGAGTTATATATTAATTTTAAACGGTTCATATAATTTTATTTTGTCTATTCCTCTCCCTAAAAAAAGGCCGTTTCAGGCTTTAAGCGGTCGTGTTACGAAATGATTAATGTACTGCCAACAAAATACTTGATAATTATTACTGGCCGGCAACAATCCCCTCCATTTCCCTGTCAATAGACGGAAAGAATAAAAGAACAGATGTATTCATAAAACAAGCATCCAGTACTTTCAAAATGGAGAAAATAAGACTAGCGACGGAACTCAGATACTCACAAACAATCACCACTCAAAATATACTTCTTCAACATATATAACTTAACATAGCGAGTCATATAAACACAACAGAATAGCTCAACATATAAATGTATACATTATTATGACTACATGAGTTATAGAAGGATCCATTTGACAGCGCCACCGAGTTCAATTTCTCTGTGGCATAATATATCTGTAGTATATGTAGAGATAAATAGACATATGTATGTATTTACCTTTGTAATAAATTACTACACAGATTATACAATGTTTTATTTCACAGAGGATACGGTAGGCTATATGCTTTCTCTCTGTTTTCTTTTATCAGTCCCACTTACTCTTTGCATATTGTTTATTTTCTTCACAACCTTCACTTTTTCTCTCAATATTCTCTTTACACCCATTCAATTTATACTTTTTCCTTTCTTTTTCCCACCAAACCTGCGATATATATATAATATACAGATCGACGGAGAGATAATCGGAGATCGAATGAGATTCTAGAAGATCAATCAAGGACTGATTGAGATTGATCATTTGATCTGTGGATTTTGATGGCTTCTTCTGGTACAGGTGGTGGTCATGGTCATGGTGGATATGAGTATTCTTTCAAAATACTTCTCATTGGTGATTCTGCGGTGGGGAAGAGTAGTCTTCTTGTCAGCTTCATCTCTTCTCAGCTCGATGATCTCGCCCCTACCATTGGTACGTGAATTTTCTGTTATTGCTGGATCTGATGATCTTCGAATCTAGATTGATTTGCTTAATTACTGCGATCAGATTTTTTTTTTAATTGTTTCATTTATATTTCTTCTGTGATTTCTGGATCTGTGGTTTAATTGGGGAATATTGTTCTGTAACTAGCATGCATGTTTCATGACTTGATGAGTCGTAGTTTAAATCTTTTCCTAATCTATTAATTTGGGGGCAATCATTTTAATTTTTACTTCTTTAATTGAAATATAGGTATTCAATTCTAAAATATTTCCAATTAGATGATTAGTACACATAATTAGCTTAATTGTAAACTACCAATTTTATCAATGCTAAATTTAGCTTAATTTGGGGACATCTACAATTAACCAAGAACCAAATATGAATGCCTTTGCATGATATGATATATGATGATTTCTTTCTTTATTCTTGCCCTTAATTCCAAAATAATTCATCATTTGGAGTTCTTATACAAGCAATGAGCAAGTCTTTGGTTGAATTTTGCACAAATATATATTTTAGAAATAAACTAGGCAGAGTTTTTCCATATCCAATGAGAAATGGTCTACTTAATTTTATAACACTTAATTTTCTTTTTTCTATATGCTTTCTTATAGATACAAGTTCTTGATCGTTAGATAAGTTATATATTTTGACCAAATTTAATATATATTCTAACACATTCAATTATTTTCTAAATTAATTAGGAGTCGATTTTAAAATAAAGGTTCTTACAGTTGGAGGAAAGATACTCAAACTTACAATATGGGACACTGGTAACTTATAATTTTCATCTCGGTTTTAACTTTAAAAAATCTAAATATATTTCATTAATTTAAGATTTGAAATTTATACAGCTGGACAAGAGAGGTTTAGAACATTAACTAGTTCTTATTATAGAGGGACTCAAGGAATTATTCTAGGTAACAAAATCAATCAAACTATTTAACATTCTAATTTGATATTTCTCACAAGTTCATTTTTTTGTTGATAGTATATGATGTTACAAAAAGAGAGACGTTTACAAATTTGTCTGATGTGTGGGCCAAAGAAATAGAATTACACTCGACCGGTAAAGACTGCATCAAAATGCTTGTCGGAAACAAAGTTGACAAGGTAATAATAATTCACGGCATTTTTTGAATCACATTTGAATTCTATTTGGATTCTTATAAATTGATTCAACTCAGAATTTTTCGTAATAATTTTACCTTGTTATATATAGTTAGGGGAGTTCTATCATACACCCTTTCAAAATGATATTTTGTGTATTTAGAAGGGTGTATTATAAATTTACTTTTTGTAGATATTTTTTCTTTCATGAACAATTCAAATTTCCTATTTAGCAAATCATTTATTAATAAATACACTTGAAAAATTACTTTAAATAATTATTAATTGATAATTACACCAAATACCCTTGAAAATGAATGTATCATAAGCAAAAGGGGTGTATGATAGAACTCCCGAGTTAGTTAATTATTATAAAAAAATTTCATTATAGGAAAGTGAGAGAGAGGTGACAACAGAAGAAGGATTGAAATTCGCTGAAGAATCGGGGAGTCTATTTCTCGAATGCAGTGCGAAAGCCAGAACTAACGTCGAGAAATGCTTTGAGGAACTCGCTCTAAAGGTACTTCAAATTCATTGACTATTATTTTTTTAATTGAGTTTAAAATCTTTGAATTTAAAAATAACTTGATACTTTTGAAAAAATAAAGCTAAATTAACATAGTCAAATTATAATATACATAATACTTTATATTAAAAAAATTAAGATAAATTATTCCATAGAAAATGAGAAGATTAAATAAATAAGAACAAATTATTAAATTCATAAAAGCAATTAAAAATTCATGCATAACAATTAAATGAAGAACAATGAGAGGAATAAGTTATGAGGCCTTGAACCTTAGGCCGATAAAGGTTAAAGGCTTAAGGTTTAAAAAAAATTGGGCAATTAAATAGGAATTGTACATTTTTTTTGCAAATGGTCCATGTAAAATTGTATGTATAAATTGGATAACTAAAATGAACCTTTTGTAAAATTTTAATGTGTGTTCAATTTCTAATATTTGGTCTAATATTTATTGAAGAAATTTGATAACAAAAATTAAAAGGCCTTAATATTTAAGAGGGCCTATGGCCTGGACCTACTGAGCCCCTACTGAGCCGAAGTCTAGGAACGGCCCTTGAGCTTGTGAAATTTGAATAAAAATAAACCTAAATTGCCCAATTTTTTTTTGAGTAAAACACTATGCCCAAATTGAAAAAAAAAATTGCATTATTGAAAATTGCAAACTGCTCCCCTATTCTTTGAAAATTAAAGTACCTTTGCATGTAGGAAATGGCGAGATAGGGATGTTAATTTAATTTAAGAGATGTTATTTCAAGGATTAGAGTAGGCAAACTAAAGGATTATTTTTGCATTTAATGGTTTATTTTTTCGAGTTATCAACAATTTAGGATTTTTGTTTGAAAAAAATATCTTTATATTGTTAGATTGTCTTACAATTATTATATACGTGTGATTTTTATTTTTGAATAGATAATGGAAGTGCCGAGCTTATTAGACGAAGCTGTTGTTAAGAGAAACATATTAAAACAAAAGCCAGAAATTACCCATAAAAGTGGTGGTTGTTGTTCATAGATACCTAAGTAAGATGCTTTAAGATTTGTGTAAAATGATTGTAAATGTGTTGGTGTAATTTGCTTTTACTAACTTGCACTGACTTGTGTGTATTTATTCATATTTCTTCAAAGTGAGTTTTTCGTTTTCTTTTAAGCGAAAAAGTGAGGGTTTTTAGTGTGATTGTTTCGAATTAGGTGTGTTGTTCAGTTCGCGAATAATACGCGTATAATTTACGAATAATTACGTATTACGAATAATATACGTATTGACGTTCTCGTACTCAACCTGATTAATAATTCGCGTATTTTATAAAAAAAATAAAAAAAACACGAATGATACATGTATTGCCGTTAGGGGTGTCAACGGTTCGGATCCGGTTTGGATAGTGGTCGTACCAGATCCATATCCATATTGTCGGATCCGGATACGGTTCGGATAATAAACGGATACAGATACGGTTCGGATATTGTCGGATACGGATACGGATTTGGTTCTGTTTCGGATATTAAAACGGATATTATGTTATCATAACGTAACTTATTTTTTTAGCTATAAATATATATAATTTGTGACATGAACGATAAATATGATTATATTTAAACATAATTTTACGATTGTGAGTTAAATCATTTACAAATCATTAATTTGTATATGATTTTTCAACTAATATCAAATATAATACATAAAAATAAAAAATAATATATAATATGAGTACCCGGATCCTAAAAATACCCGGATCCGGAACACGGATCCGGTTTCCGCACCAAAACCGAATATCGAATCCGGTTCCGGATCTTAAAATTAGCAACCAGATCCATATCCGGATCCATATCCGGATCCACTCGGATTCGGATATTTTTTTCGAATCCGGATATTTTTTCGGATACGGTTCGGGTCGGTTCGGGCAATATCCACACCATTGACATCCCTAATTGCCGTATAATGTTTTTTTTAGAAGAAAAAAAATATTTTTTTAAAATAAATAAAAACTTAGATTTCCAAAAAATATTAAGACAATCAAAAGATCAATAATAATATATAAATTTATGATTTTGAACTAAAATAGATATTATTTAATAAAATAATTATATTTTTGAATTATTTATAGATAAAAAGTTTATATATATATATACTTTTTATACCGAATTATTGTATCTGTATTATGTAAAATAAACATAACTATAGACGAATAGCTGAATGGACGAATTATTAGCGTATTACGTTTTATTTGACTGACTTGAAAAACGTTTGAACCGAATTGTATACGAACGTATTACGTATCGTACTATTCGCGTATCACGAATGACTAATTATGAGTGTGCATATAAACTCTCTCTATTTCCTTACCCTCCTTCGTTTTTCTCCGTTTCTTTTTTTACATGTATGATATGGTGTATGTGTGGAAGTTCTTTTCGGCAACTCGCATATATTCTAGATTTTAGTGATATTATTTTTTTATTTAGCAATATGCTAATTATTGGTTGGTAAATATATTATTATAAATGAAAATTGTCGGAGATTTCGGCAACTGGCATATTCCGATTAATTTTCGATTAGTTTCTAATAAATCACCAAATTGCTAGTCGTTATCTTTTCTGATTCTATTCAATTTCTGACATTTACAACATTTCCTTGGGTCATGTATCAACTTGTAATCCATGAAACTGTAAACAACAGAAAGGTAGAAATTTCTCACTATTGGAATACCAGAGGGACAAAAAGACCATGCCAACTCAGGTACAAAATTTCTCATAATTAAATTCTGGTCCCTCTTTCATTGGATACTTGGATGATTGGATCTGACCTATCACATCGTTCGTGTAAATGTTTTAAGGGAAATCCAAGATTACAATTAAACTCAAGGAGTAATTCACGAGTATTAAACAAAAATAACTCGTAACAAAGTATTTAATCAATCTCCGATAGTTTTCCTCCCTCCTAAAATCCCTTATTTTCGCCGTGTCATTGATAAGTATTAAACAAAAAAGAACTCATAACAAAACAGTACAAGTGTCAAACGAAGTTAACATATGTTAAAGCATGGAAGAACTGTGAAAAAATTTAGGGGTGAAAACTATACTTATTGATTGAATATAAAGTTTTTTTTTTTGAAGTGATTGAATAAAAAGTTGTCTGTGTATTGTACCATTAAAGGGTTAGTCTATGGATTTATGACGTCAGTACAAGCCCACTCCACCATGGGCCCAACATGACCAGACCCAGACCCAGACCCAGACCCAGACCCGCAGATTTAGGTCCCAATTATGCATTTATAAAAAACTTACAAGCTTTTTGAAAATAAGTTGGTACTAAAACAAGGAGAAATTATTTGTTGGTACTTGTTTATGATATAGTAGAGCCGATCGAGTAATGATACAGTCCGCGAATTATTACCTACGAATTTATCGCGAATGTCACGTGACAGCAATAAAGTTGAGTAAAAATTACAGTCAATCATCTGCTGTCACGTGACATTCGCGGTAAATTCATGAGTAATTATTCGCGGACTGTATCATTACTCATCAACAAACATGAAACATGTATCATTAGATTCATTACTCTTTTAACAAATTAATATACATATCGATTGATTGCTAAAAAATTGTGGTAGGTTTGAATCTTGCTCTTTGAACGAGATGAAAGGACGAAAGAATGAAACAAGGAATATATTATGTATTACATGCGCATTAATAGGACAGCTTGCCCAAGAGAGAAAATGGAACGTGCCATCATTTGCACCAATCTTTTTCATGCCCTTATAAGCTTTTTTTTTGCCATTATAAGTTTTTAATCTAACCTTAATATTAATTTAATGGTGTATTTATATTATGCGAAAGCAGAAAGTAAAGTATTTTTCATGAGAGTATCGACAGGTGTGAATAATATTTTCATATTTGAATTTAGAGTAGTGATGCACATCCCAAAAACGTTGATGACATGAATATGAATTAATATATTAAAAATTAACGCATAAATACATGATTTAACATCTTAATTTATAATTTAGTTATCTTAATTTATGATTCAACATCCAATTAAGATGTAAAAGCATGATAAATATGGGGGGAGAGGTGGGGTATGTCCAACATTTTCCTTGAATTTATATTCCTTTGATATAGGACCCCACATTGCACCATTTTATGTGTCATATTTTTTCAAAACAAATATGTGACTACTAAAAAATATCTAAAATATTTTATTTCGCAAATAAAAATCATATGTTTCAAAAATATTTTGTACAAGAAATTATTACATTTAAGTATAATTATGAATTATATTCTCATTGTGTTAATTTAAAAAATCATATTATATTTTTTTTATACATTATGTTCTGATATTCTTATTTTAAAATAATTTGTAAGATTTTTATTATTTTTGTAAATGTAAATTATATTTTCAGATATTTGTTGTTTTTAATCACAAATATTTTAGGGTGAGGCTCGTGACTAATTCATAGAAAATCCCAAATATTTTAAGATATTATTAATATTATTAAATATTTTCTTGTATAATATTTTGTTGAATATATACATTATTCATACTTATAATTAAAATTAATTTTCTTGGGTACAAAATATTTCCTTGAAAAATATGATTTTTATTTCGAAATATAATACTGTTAGATATATCATTTTATAAAATGTGAAATATTATTTAATAGGCACACTTTTTTTTTTAATATTTTTCTAAATTTTGATAATGAAATATAATTTTTATTCTGATATATAATATTTCTTCAATAATTAAATTTTGGATAAATATAATGGTGCAATATGGAGTCATATATCAAGAAATTTTTTCTCAGATATTTAATCTTTTATAGATAGATCCAATGTTACAGATAACGTATATCGCTTACAGATCGGTCAGTCACCGATAAGAGATATGATTGACATAGCGGATTCATAGCGGAAAATATCAGTGGTATAGCGGTTGTGTACTTTTTAATATTATTATATTAAATTAATTATTATAACATTAATTTATATTAAGTTTTTAAAACTAATTTAAGTTTTACATGATTAATATTCAAAATTCAACAATACAACATAAATTTCAAGTTAAATTAAAGATACATTTAAAATTATACCATAAAATTCATAAATAATATAATAAACTAAATCACGAAATCATGTTCATTAACCATCGATATAGATGCGGATGCCCCCAATAAAAATCTAACCTCGTGTTCATTAATCATCCATACATTGACCAAATTTCCACCCAACATCTTTTGATTCTCTTTGTATTCGTCGACTTTCTGTTTCACTCATTGATGCACTAAAATTCGAAGCCATTGAAGAACTAGTGGCCATGGATTTAACTCTAAAATCTGAAAATTATAAGATCAGTTAATTCAATGAAATAATTAGAAAGTCGCTCAATTCAATAAAAAATCAATCAATTCAACCGAAAATCAATCAATTTAATAGAAACATACCAGTTTTTAATCGGAATATGAATGTGAAGTCGTGCAATCGGATTTCTTGGAGGTTATCAAAGTGAAACTAGCACACCTTCGAGTGATGTTGTGGATTTCTTGCTCGTTGAAGTGAAGATTTGTAGATGAAAGAGAAAAATTTAGGTTTCAAGCTAAACCCTAATTCATTTGGATTCTTTTGTCGGGAAAGTTTTAGGTTAAAAGAAGAAAATATATACTCTCTCTCACGCTGTGAAGTAATTAGAGTAAGAAAAGAAGAAAATGGAAAGAGTTGGCCAAATTTTTTAGCAAAAATATTATTATAAAATGGGCCAGCCCAAATCATTATTCAAAATATATTATTTTTCAAGTCCAAATCGGTTCAAACCGGTCCAATATCGGCCCATATCGGTCCATGTATCGGTCGACCGATTTAGTCAAGTGATACGGGACATATCGTAACGGATGGGCACTGATTAGAGATATGAAACCGACGTACCGGTCCATATCAGTGATATTTAGAACATTGGATAGATCCCAGTAGACCCGTCACAAATTTAATCTTTTATAGATATTTAGAACTGGAAGAAATGTTCTTTTCCATGTTATGGAGTCGTTTCCTCATATCCATGATGGTGGTGAGAGATTGGGATGAATAAATCCTTTGAAGAGTGTTCCATAACTGAAATAAAGATTTACAAATAGCAACTCGAGTAAGCACACTCTCAGTCATAGATGAGAAGAGAAACGCCATGATAAGTTGATCTTAACAGTTCCAAGATAGAAAGCTTGGATTTCGATCTATTTTGATGACATTGGCAATGGTGGAGGTGATAACTGGAGAGGGTGGCTTGATCGAGTGGTCCAAAAAATGCAAGAGGTTGTGACCTTTGATTACTGCAATTACTTGAGATTGCGACAAGATCCAGTTAAATCTGTCGAGTTTGATCTAAACAGTTTGAGTAAAGACAATGGATATCTCTGCAAGAGCGAGTGATCTTGAGCTGAAGAATGGATCTTGAGATTTAGTAGGAAGATGTGAGTGTGAGCTAATGAAGCTCTGATACCATAATGACGATAGTAATTGAAAAATTAAAGAGAAATCATTTGAATAACATTTATTATTATTTGTTTCTCAAGTACGAAAGATCTACAATACTCAATGTTATTTATAACAATTGAATTACAAATGAATGACTAAGATCTAATCTAATCTAAATAACATATGGTGAATATTAAACTACACATAAGACCACTAACACTCGGCACTAAGATTATTTGTGAAGACGAGTGTAAGAAGTCGTTGGCTCTATTTGAAGATGAATGGACACCTCCATTGAAAGAGGATTTTATTCCTTAACATGATTATACAATTAATATATCATATTTTTAATTTTTAGTAACGTACTATTTATGATGTTAATTGTATTAATATATAATATTATTGTCAATTTATAATTTTATATAGTATCATATAAACTATTAACACAAATAAATATGTATTGTGAAAACGAATATCATATATTTATACTTAATTCGGGTGTTAGATAAATTATGATAATATCAAGAGGTCAATCAGATTCAATATTTTAATTATCCATTTTCAAGTTTCAAACTCATTGGAGTTTGGCTCATTCGAATTGCGAGTCACTCGAATTATGATAAATATGATAAATATGTATTGTGAAAACGAATTTTTTAATTATCCATTTTAATCATCCAACGCCATGGCGTCGTGGATGATACTTCGGCTACTAACAACTAGGTCCCGGGTTCGAACCCGGACAGGAACAAGGGCAAAAAAAATGGATAGTCTAGTAGGGTAGGGGTAGGGGTAGGAATAATGGGTGGGGGCCTACGGGCAATGTAATCAAAAAAAAAAGAAAAAAAAAAAGAATTGCGAGTCACTCGTGTTTTGGATCGACGTATAATTGGTTGATGTGGTCACTTGTCAATTCAAAATCATGGTTTATTCGGCTGTGATTTATTGTTTTGATTATTTATTTATTTATGAGTCTAGTTTTTAGTTCCAACATCATTTGAAATAAGTTGATTTGTAGTTCTTCTATAATTTGTTTCACTATTTATTTTTGGCAAAGGTTGAAAAAAAGGGATACATCGAATAGTTGAACCTATAGACAGGTACATGATCACATGGATTGAAATAACTATAGCATGCATGCCAATAAATGGTACTTGATAGAATACAAATTAATGAGTGGAGATGATTCATGATTGTTGTCTATGGACAATGTGTTTGGTTCCTAATTAAAGAAACAAATTGCACCTAATCAATCACTCACTGCATTTGCCTTATTTTGTATGAAAATAGTACATGCCATTATTTCAAATTTCTCGCATGCATATCTGATTATAATGTGCAACAAACAAATTTAACATGCCAATTCCCATTGGCCCATTATTTCAATTAAGTTCTTCTAATAATACATTTTCTTCAATTATCTAGATCTCGAAAAATTTAGAAGTGTGTGTATATTTTCTTGTCGTTACTAGAAATTTCTAGATTCTCCGTGCAATCATTTGTTGTGATATAGTGAGAAAAGGATATCTTTTTCTGCCAATTTTGTAACTTTACAAGATTGAGACCCTACTAATTTGGGCCACTTAATTTGCTGCTACCTTGAGAAATGAGAAAAATAAATGGGAGACTTTCAAATAACCTCCTATTTTTTTCTTGAATTTGTAAAAATATGCCTAACTTTTGGAAAACTCCAAAAACCCTTCTACAAACAAGGTTTCATTTTCAATTATCTTTATCTCTCTATAAAGATATTTCATTATGTTATAATTTTTTTATACCAAAATACCCCTATATTTTCCATATCTAAATTTATTAAAGCTTTTTTGTATTATTTTATTAATTTAAAAAACTTCATAAACATTATTTAACATATACTATATTAAAAAACTATAGACTAATATTAAAAAACATATACTAATATTAAAAAACATTATAAAACATTATTGTATATTTTATCAAACAAAACTAGAATTAAATAAAAAAAATAAACAACGATACAAATTATATTCCTGAAAATATATTGACAAAATAATATTATTTTAACATTTAATGTTAATTCTCAATAGTTGTTAAAAAAATAGTTACTAAAAAACTAACTGTTGAAATCAAATTAACTATTATAATTAAAATTAGCGACACTATTATTTTAATGCTAGTATTCATTCATTCATTGTTAATTTGTGAAGAAATATTATTTAGTAACTATTTTTATTAATTAAAACTAAATGCTAGAATAATATTAATTTGTCAAGATATTTAGGAATATTTTTTATATCATTTTTTTTATTTAATGCTAGTTTTATATGACAGCATATATAATAAATAAAATATTAAAATTATGTATACGACGTATAATTTTTTTTTTAAATTAGTATATGTTAAAAATATTTATGGCGATTTGAAATTAATAAAATAATACAAAAAATGTTTAATAAATTTAAATATGGAAAATATAGGGACATTTTGGTCCAAAAAAATTATAACATCATGAAATATCCCTATAGGAGGGTAATTGAAAATATGAAACCTGGAGTTTTTTTTTTTTTTTTTTTTTTTTTTTGGAGTGTCTCAAAAGTTAGGTGATCTTTTACGAATGCAAGAAAAGTTAGGGGTTATTTGAGAATTTCCCAAAATAAATCCACAATATCATACCTCCAAATTTGTCAAATATTACGTTTCTTCATTCTATTATTATTTTGTTTTTTTTATTATAAATTGCATACTCTTATAAAATAAAGAACAAACAAAAGAGGAAATTTGAGGAGACCAAGTTTTTTATTGAATGATTGGAGAAATACAATAGCCATTATCTCTTTTATACATGAGTGGATGAATGCTATGTCAAGAAATCTCGTCTTATACAACGATACAATGCAAGAAAATTATACAACATGATATACACTAAATATCTTATAATTATTGTTTTCATCTTCACAAAATTTATTATTTGACATCCATATTATTATATTTATAACACACGTATAAAATATACTTTTATTGGTACAACTTATCACTAATCATTTGCATGTGTGTGGCTCTGGCCAATTAGGCGGCCTTACTATTTCAACACATGCCCGTAATCCTATTAATTGTAATAATTAGAGGTATTGATTGAAGGTCCCTCTCTGCTAATATTTATTGAAAAGGATGTCCTATGAAGAGACTGCAAAATGCCAATGACAAATCTCAACAGATCTTTCTGTCTAAAATCAAAATTTACAACTTACTATTTTACTGATTTTTTCACTAACTATTCACCCATATTTGTATTTTGTGAGGCCTAAATGTCATTCTAAATTAACAGTGTGCATGACTTTTTTTTTATCTTTTTACAAATTACAGTGGGAACTCAGCATTTTTGTTGCAGATTCCTTATACCATTATTGAGATTAAAAAATGACAGGTGAGAATATGATGTAAACCAAATATAAACATATATGTCAAGTTCTAAGATAATGATATTAATTGAACAATAATAAATTAGAAAAACCAAACACTTGCGTCAAATTAAAATATTAATTGAATCATTAAAATGCATTTATGAATGTACCTTGTTCAATTTTCTCTTTTTATATAATCTATACCCTACTTATATGATGGATAATATGAACTTAATTAGATTAAAAAAAAAAAAGACAATCAAGATTATTAAAAGAGACTTACTTATTGAAATGAACAAACAGTCTTTTAACCGGAAAAAAAAAACAAATTCTCCATAGGGAGAGAGACCTCCTGAACAATTCATCACAGAACACAAATTAACAGCACCACATCAACACATTGAAAAAGAAGCAAGAAACAACTTAACAAACTCGACCACAAACCAATAAATCACCATTTTTACTCTAGTAATCGGTACTAGGGAGCTGCTCGTGAGTCTGGCTAATGAAGAAAAGATCGTAGACGAGGGCGGCGATGCCACCACCGATGAGAGGTCCGACCCAGTACACCCACTGGTAGCTCCACGACCAGCTCACAAGTGCGGGTCCAAAAGACACAGCGGGGTTCATGGAAGCTCCGTCGAAGGCTCCTCCGACCAAGATGTTTGCTCCGACGATGAAACCGATGGCAATAGGTGCAATGGTTCCCAAATCACCCTAGAATTAATATTTGAAAAGTTAAGACGAGTGGAAATGATGAGTAGTATTAGGGTAAGAGCTTAAAGAACCTTCTTGGGGTCAAGGGCGGTGGCGTAGACGGTGTAGACGAGGCCGAAGGTCATGACGATTTCAAGAACAAGGGCTTCCAATGCACCGATTCCGGTGAGGCCGAAGGTGCCGGTGGCAAGGCCACCGGTGGTGAATTGGAGGAGGAGGCAGGCCAAGGTGGAGCCCAAGAGCTGGGCGATCCAGTAGAGGATACCACGGAAGAGAGTGATGTTGCCTCCCAAAAAGGCACCGAAGGTAACGGCCGGGTTGACGTGGCCACCGGAGATGTTGGCTCCGACGGAAACCGCGACGAACAAAGCGAAGGCATGTGCTATGGCAGCGGAGATAAGTCCGGCCGGCGTGGGCGCGCCATCACCGGTCAACTTGTCTGTGGAAACCAGAGCAAGAGAGAGAAATCAGTACAACTCATTACGAATTAAATACACAGATTGAGATACAAAAGATCTACTACGTGCCATCAAAATCAATCATCTTTTTATCTAAGAATAGTCGAGATACTGAAAAACGTGACAAGCATAAAGTATCAAAAAAGAAAGAAAGGATCTTGAGAAAAGTTGACGTACTGTAGGCCATGCCAGAACCCTGGCCGGCGAAGACGAAGATGAAGGTAGAAATGAACTCAGCAAGCGCCGCCTTGAGTGCACCGGCATGGTACACCTCCTGATGGCTACCGACGGCGATTCTGTTGATCGGCATTTTCGATCTGGATCTTACGATCTTATCACAACAACGGAGAAGGAGAAGAGATTTAGATCAGTGATGAATGGATGTGAAGGGATGAAGGCGTTGTAGGGGTTTTATAGTAGTACGTAAGGTTCTTCTGTTAACCGGCTATACCCGGTCTATCCGGTTTCTCTGATATATCAAATAGGGAAATTATACCCTGCCCCCCAAACCCATCACAACACCCACGATGGGTATGGGATTTTTTTTGGGTTGGGTTGGGTGTTAATTCCCAACTCCAATTTGTACCACACTCTCTTTCCAAATTAATTAATACAATTAATGTTTCGAATTAACAGTTAATTTGTGAGTCAATTAACACATCATATTAGTACCTAATAATTCATTAATTCAATTAACAGCTAATTCAAAGCATTGTTAATCGAGTGAGTAATTTTTGAGAGATGGATAGGATATCAAGGATGTGGTGATGGGTTTGGGGGGCATAGTAAATGGCCTCTATCAAATATATCCTCCTTTTTATTATATCATTTATTTATATTTTGCTACCTAATTATATGTCTGCTATTTTCTGAAAACATTATAAGTTTTATAATACCACATGTGAGGTTGCATAATTTTTTGTATTGCAATTATGCAAGTTTGGTATTTTCTTTCTGAATTTGTGAAAAGGTCTCTAATTTTTTTTATTTGGATTTAATTGTCAATTTAAGTCCCCGACTTTTGAAATTTTCATTTTAAGTAAACGACATATTCTTTTATATATTTTTTATAGTGAAGCGACATAAATTTATATTTTTTATATTAAAATAATTATTTGTTGAAATATATGTGAAAAAATAAAAATTTATATGGGTATAGAGGGAAAATTGAATTTTGGGATTTGAAAATGAAATGACAGCTCAGCAATGCCAGCCAAAGCTCAGTGATTGGTGACACGTGTAGGGTGGTGATAGAAAGGACTGCGTGAACTGTGGATTAGGAAGAAACATGCCACTTGTGCTGATGTGACTCATTATTCAGTGATCTGGGATTGCCTGTTTATCTTCTAACACCAAACACCATGTTAAAAGTAAAACCCATAATATCATATTTATCCTTGAAAACTAAAAATATCATATTTACGTGTCCACAACTTATAAAAGAAAAAAGGAAAATGTTGTACATACACAACTCCCCTCCCCCCATGCCTTGATGACGTGGATAGCGCTTAACACCTCAAGAATTAACACACAAATACATGATTTAATATCTTAATTTGCGCTTTTATTATCTTATGTTATGATTAAACACCCAAATAAGATGTTAAATCATAAATTTGTGTGTTAATTCTTGAGGTGTTAAGCGGTATCCATGTCATCAAGGATGTTGGTGTAGGTTGGGGGGATGTACATCACTACTCAAGAAAAAAAGAACAATCGAGAACTTGATTTTAAATTTGTCAACTTCAAGTTTATTAAATTTAGTTACGAGATTGGTAAAATTATTGGAATGGTTTAAAAAAATTCAGAGGATAACTATGATATTATTATTATTATCGGAAGATTAAATATAATATTTTTGGTTTTTAATAGGATAAATATGTAAATAAGGAGCGACTCATATTATTATTATAGTAAAAATTAATACAAAAAATGAACCAAAATACTCTTTTTTCTCATAGTTTAGTTTTCTTCGATTTAAAAAAGTAAATTATAGTAAAACATTCCTAACAAAATATTTCACATTAATAATAATGATATTTGATATTATTTTACATAAGATATTTCTCTCATTAAACTATTGTGATATTTTTGATATTATTATATATATCTTTTTTTTGAAGGAAAAAGTGAGGGGTTACTCATACCCCTTTCGTTTTTCATTGCTTAAAAATCATATTATTATATTATTATATCATATAAAATATTTTCTCTTATATATTTTTTTTATAAAATTATAACTTCATTGTACGTGAAGTATGATTTTTTCTTTGTTTATTTATTATTTAACTTATATGTCAGTACTCTTTTTTTTTTTTTGGAAAAAATCTGATTTTGCTCCCTAAATTTGTTTAATTTGTTCGTTTTGCATCCTTCCGTCAAATAATGGCCCCCCCTCAGTTAAACCATCGTTAGATCCGTTAAGCATTAAGCAGACCCGTTAAGTACATTGTCTCTCTCTCTCGCGCTCGCTCGCGCATCGCTCCAGCAGCTCCAGCCACTCTCGCGTCGCTCCGCTCCAGCGCCCCGCGTCGCGTCTCTCTCTGGCGTCGCGTCTCTTCTCGCGTCGCGTCGCGTCTCTTCCAACGGCCTGCGTCGCGTCTCCTCCAACGCCGCTCCACTCCCCTGCTCTCTGCCCTAGACTCAACATTTGTAAATCGTAAAAATTCCTAAAAAATGGCCGGCCCTTCTTCTACACCTGATGGTTAGTAACCTTAATTGATTAATTTTGATTAATTTATTGAATAATTTTGAATTGTGGTGTTAATTTAATTAATTTTTGGATTAATTTTTTGTAAAAATTAATTGAATTAATTGAATTGATTAATTTTTTTGTAGATTTGAGCATTATTCAAATTGAACCTTGTTTGGGTTATGAACGCGACGATTTTGTTCCGTCTTTTGATTGCACTACCCTAGACGATGAAAGCGAATTTTCTTTATCGAGCGGAAACGAGAGTAGCGATAGTGAAGAATCCGAAGAACCTTTGCTTATGATACCGTTCGAAACCGATTTCAATGTTTTACCCGAATTCGAACTTGGGATGACTTTTCCAAGTGTTTCGGATTTTCGCGCGGCTATTAGGAATTATACCGTCAACAATGTGAAAGAAATTAAATTGGTAAAGAACGAGAAAAACAAAGTGAGAACTCAATGTAAATTTTCCAATTGTCCTTGGGTGGTTTACGGTTCGCTCGACGCCAAAACCAAAGAATTCATCGTGAGAACATTTAATCCCAAACACTCGTGCGCGCCTACGTTCAAGTGTTCGATGGTAACTTCAACATATCTTGCTAGAAAGTACGAAGAACGAATCAAAACCTATCCGAGTTGGAAATCAAGAAATATGCAAACGACAATTCGGCGAGACATGAGAGTGAATGTAACGGTGAGTCAATGTCGTATCGAATTTATTTAGTTTGTACCGAATTTATGTTGTATCGAATTTATTTAGTTTGTATCGAATTTATTTAGTTTGTACCGAATTTATGTTGTATCGAATTTATTTAGTTTGTATCGAATTCATTTATTTTGTTGTTAATTAATCCAACACTCACAATCCGCCACTCACAATTTATTTTGTTGTTAAAACCCCATACCCCCTGTGATGAGCATATGAATATTCTTCATACATTAATTAATCCATACACTCACACTCGCCAATTTATACATGAATTTATGTTGCATATGAATATTATTCACAACACTCACAATCCATACATTAATTAATCCAACACTCGCCAAAATTAACATAAATTAATTAATCCATAAATTAACATAAATTAATACATTAATACATTAATCCATACATTAATACATTAAACCATACATTAATCCATACATCGATATTAACATAAATATCACTCCAAATATTACCCAATTATTGTTGTTATTTTTCTCGACGGCTTATTTCCTATACGCCCATTTGTCGTTGTCATCATCGACTCCTTTCCTCGACGCCCAATTGTCGGTATTTGAGTACCTCATCCAAGCATCATCGGCTTCTTTCCTCGACGAATACTTTGTGAAATTGACGGTGATCTGAAAAACACACCCACAACCCACCACACACACACAGACCAGGAGATGAGAGAGAGACCATGAGAGAGAGAGAGAGAGAGAGAGAGAGAGAGAGACCAGCAGAGACCAGCAGAGAGAGAGAGCGAGAGAGAGAGAGAGAGAGAGAGAGAGAGAGAGAGAGAGAGAGAGAGAGAGAGCGAGAGAGAGAGAGAGACCAGGAGAGCGAGAGAGACTAGGAAAGCGAGAGACTGACATGGCCGGAGCGGAGAGACGCGACGCGACGCGAGCGAGAGACCAAGCGGGGCGCTGGAGCTGCTAGAGTGCTAGGGTTTGCGCGAGCGAGAGAGCGAGCGAGAGAGAGAGAGAGAGAGACGCTGTACTGTGGTAGGGTTTGGTTAATGCTTAACGGGTCTGCTTAATGGGTCGGGTTAACGGATCTAACGATGGTTTAACTGAGGGGGGCACCATTATTTGACGGAAGGGTGCAAAACGAACAAATTAAACAAGTTTAGGGGGCAAAAACGTGCAAAAAAAAAAAGTGAGGGAGCAACTTAAACAATTTGGTAAATGTTGGGGGGCAAAATCAGACTTTTTCTTTTTTTTTTGTTACAAAAATTGTATGAATGGGCTTTTTTTTAATAAAATGTAAATTATTTTGTTTGGAGTATTTTGTATTTTGGTAAAATAGTTTGGTATGAACGGAATAACTGAGTTAAACTCTCGTACAACGGCTAAAAATAATTTTATTCACCTTTTAGAGACGGTTTTCGAAGGGATTTAAGAAATGAGGGGTCTTTATAATATTAAGAGAAGTTAGGGGTTTTTCGAAAAATTGTCTTTTTTTAATTGGCACGTTGTACATAATTGGTGATTGGTGTTTGAAGTTTGAGATGTGATGGGCTTACCAGTTGAGCTGTAGAGAATGGTTTTTCTGGAAGGCTCCAATACAATGATTAACTAGTTAATTGATTAATTAGTTCAATATTGAGATAATATTATCCACTAATTTCATTTATCAAATAGCAGTTGTGTATTCGTGACAACAACACATCCCCTTCCACAGAAACTATTATATCAAGTTAATGCACTATTTGTCCCTATGTTATTATAATTTATAATGCAAATTGTAATTGGGTCCCCTATGTTACTCAAACTATGAAATATCTATGCAGTGTACTTGTGTCAATCATATTCATTTTTTTGAAAATTTTATTTATAAGATAATTTACAATGAAAAAAAACGTACTGAGATATGTGATGCCATATGCATAATGGATAAGATCTTACACATCGTGATCCTGATGGGTAATTTGTTGAAGTCGACCTAATTATAAAAATTTCCGATTTCGATCCGTTCTCATAAATAAAAGATCAAAAGGTTATGTTCATGTTCTTATTTTTAAAGAGTAAAACAGGTTCGAGATGTGCATTTATTATTTTTAATAATAATAATAATATTGTTATTTTCAATTAATTTTATTCAAAAATAGGTGCAATTTCATGCATATCCTTGAAAAATCTCAAAATATACCGGATACCCCCCTACAGAAAGAGTTGAAGACGGGGTTAGCAAATAATTAGAGTTTCGAGACTCCTTTGAGAAGATCGCAAGGGATCCTTTTTACTATTAATGACTGGATTCAAAACCATTGCAGAGGCAAAACGAATACGGTTACGTAAAATATCTTGGATACTCCTAGGGGCGGAGCCGGGATGGTTTTGTGTGTGTGGGTGGTATAATTTTAGTTATTATATCATGTAAAAAAGATAGCGGAGTTTTGTGGTATAATTTTAGTTATTATATCATGTAAAAAAGATAGCGGAGTTTTGTGGTATAATTTTAGTTATCATGTAAAAAGAATAGGGGAGTTTTGTGGTATAATTTTAGTTATCATGTAAAAAAGATAGGGGAGTTTTGTGGTATAATTTTAGTTATCATGTAAAAAAGATAGGGGAGTTTTGTGGTATAATTTTAGTTATTATATCATGTAAAAAAGATAGCGGAGTTTTGTGGTATAATTTTAGTTATCATGTAAAAAAAGATAGGGGAGTTTTGTGGTATAATTTTAGTTATCATGTAAAAAGGATAGGGGAGTTTTGTGGTATAATTTTTTTCCAAAAAGATATTTTTAGGTATTTGTTAATTAATTAGATTATTTTTATAAGATTCAAGTGTATTGTTATTTAATATTAGACAAAATAAGAAATATGTATTGTTATTGATAAATATTAAAATTTTTTTTTTTTTTTGTAAAAGAAGCTATCATAAAAAAATGATGAACCATATAACTCTCTGTACAATTTCATATTGTATTGCTTAGTCACTTAATAAATTCGTCACTCAAAAATTCCAAATTCGTATTGCTTAGTTTATATTATTTGATTTATACATTAATAACTAAAGAAAGAACGGTTGTTTATAATTTTACTAACACAAATAAATCAGAAAATACATTGATGATATTTGTCTTGTTTTGCAGGACTATTCATGGTATTCGATGGTTTGTAAGGGTATACTATAATGGATAATTATACCGTACCCCTTATTTCCCCACCACATCTTCTATATCACCAATTAATTATTAATTGGTGATTAATTAGCATGATCATTAACAAAAATATATTCGATTAACAGTTAATTGATATTAATTAAGAAGTGTTAATGTATATATATTTTAATTATGTATTAATTAACTGTTAATCGGATGTATTTTTATTAATGATCATTCTAATTAATTACCAATTAGGAATATAGAGGATGTTAGGAGAAAATATAGGGATACAATATATGGCCTCTACTATAATATATGTGATATTATTTTATTAGGACGCGCATAAAATTCCGCCCAAAAAATATGTTCCTTCTCTACAATGTGCATGAATGTCCATGTTAACTCTATATACAATATTCATGAATCTCTATAAAAGTTATTTACTAATATTTAGAATTCAGAATATCTTGAATAATATACTTTGTGAATTAATCAAATTAATGGTCTAAAAATCAGTCTGTAAAATTAGCTGGCCAGGTGAGATGAGATCCATAAGCAACATTTTAATTATTAGCATCATGGCATTTCAGAATTCAGACTAATTAATCCATAAAATTTATGACAATATAATATGCATATTGAAGGCCCAACAACTTATATGTAACATAAAAAATCAAGATTTATTGTAAAATACAAAATATCATCGAACTCTTAATAAAAACATTGAGCAAGAAATTATGTGTAAACCTTATCCATTTATCATTGAGTGGCCCCATTTCATTTATTTGCAAAGATCATGTCGATGAAGCCATTCAATGGCGAATCTCAACATGCTCGCCTTATTTATTGCAAAAATGTAATGAGAAAATAAAAATTATATATTTGAACAATCCAAGTACTTCAAAAATATTCCACATATAATATTGGAATATTTGTAATTAATGGAATCAATAGTAGTAAAAGAAAATTTAACTAATTTTATCTGTAAGAACAAAAGACTTATATTTAGTACTAGGAATTTATCCAATTAATCAGTAGGAATTGGAATTTAGCCAATTTATCCATCAACATCAATGACTGATTTCATTTGATCTTCATAATTGGGGATGGAATGAGATAAGCTTTTTTTTATCCGATCAATTAATTATGCAGGTACTAAAATATACATGAAAGACAATGAAAGCAAAATATAGCAAACCTAAACCAATATTGTAAATAGCGGTTTAGTTCGGGCTATGAACAACCCAAAAAAATTAATGTCAAAATATAATATTTCAAGATATACTGTATCATTATATTTAGTAGTTATCCAGTCCATCACAAATAATAAAAAAAAACTACAAGTTTCGAAAAAAATATGTTTTTGCATTTTGGTTGCCCGGTCCTTTTTTCTTCCCACACTTGTCATATGCACTGTTTATTTCCCGATCAATTTCCATATATCTGTAATATGTTGTTAGTTATACCGTTTTTATTATTATTATTATTATTATTATTTATATTTTGATTTTATATTTTTTTTCTATACAACGAATAAATTTTTTGTTGTTATTTATCTTTTTTATTATATATTTTTGTATATATTATGGAGTAAAAATTTATTGTTATTTATAGCTTTGTACTGTAATTTATATTTTTTTTATTATACTATAAATTAAAGATATTTTGTTATTCATATTTTTCTACATTATGAAAAAGATATGTTGTAAATATATGTTATATATTTTTACTATTATTATTATTATTCATATATTTTTACTAATATTTATATTTTTTTTCTATATTATGGACGAAAGATATGTAAATATTTGTATATATAGCTTTAAAAATATATTGTTATTTATAATTTTTTCATAATAAAAAATGTATAAATATGAAATAGAAATGTATAAATATTAAGTTGAAAGTTATAAAAATAATTATCTGGATATGAAGACGAAAGCGTAAATTTGAAGGCGGAAGATATATTGGACGTTCATCTATTGTTTGACCGTGCCTTTTTTTTTTAACCATGTGTATTGCGTTGTAGGGAAACTAATTATCATATTTTTATAATTAATCCACGGAGCTTTACAATTCCGGTTATTATATATGTATTATCATCCTCTTCTTTTCTAGTTCCATTTTTTTTTTTTTTTTATAGATGTGGAGAAATGATTTCCACTGTTAGTTTTGATATCTAAATTTGAAGATGGTGATGAATAACATCTGTCAATATATTTACATATATTTATCATTTCTTTTTAGCAATTAATCATTCAAACATTTTAATGTAATTTTTATACGTATCATTTTTGTGTTTTTGTTTTTAAAAATGATTTTTTGTTTTGCTTACAAAAATGTTTTTCTTTCTAGATTTAAGTTTTTTGCTCAACGCGTTATGTCATCATATATTTAATGAGCAAACTATTTTAGTCTCAAAATTCATATAATGTAAATTGATTGAATGTAAGTTTATACCAAAATGTTTTAATTACGAATATAAAATTTTCAATCTCACTATATCATGTTTTAGTATGAATAAGAAGTTTTCTACGCCAACATATTTTTTAATTGTCGATATATTGAGTGTGCTATGTTAATATACCATTTTCAGTATCAATATATTATTGCCAGTAACAATATTTATATACTATTTTCAGAATAACCTGGCATTTTCATAATCAACACATCATTAATTTTAGTATAATACAAATTGTTATATCATTGTTATGTTCATATATTATTTTTTAGAGTCAATATATCATTTTTCAACGTCAATATTTTATTGAGTGTGTTATGTTATATATTTTTACTATTATTATTATTCATATATTTTTACTAATATTTATATTTTTTCTATATTATGGACGAAAGATATGTAAATATTTGTATATATAGCTTTTAAAATATATTGTTATTTATACTTTTTTCATAATAAAAATGTATAAATATGAAGATGAAATGTATAAATATTAAGTTGAAAGTTATAAAAATAACTCTCTAAATATGAAGACGGAAGCATAAATTTGAAGGCGGAAGATATATTAGACGTTCATCTATTTTTTGACCGTGCCTTTTTTTTTTTAACCATGTGTTTTGTGTTGTGGTTAAAAAAGACGTTCTGGAGTGCAATAACAATCCCCATTCCATAATGTTCTATAATTTTGAAACTTACATATTTATATTAAATCATTGTTATAAAGAATATTTTGAATAAAATAAAAAATTTACCAAAACAAAATATTCTTATTATAAAATTAATAATTGATTACCAACAAAATATTATAAATTAAGCAAACTCATTAGCCTAAAAGATTTTACTCAAAACACTACTACTTAAAGAAACCACCAAGGTCCAAAAGTGAAAAAAAAAAAAACTACACTTTGAAATTAAATTCTTAGCCAAATTATTTACTGTAATCAAAATTCATATATTTCCATTTTTAATTAATTATCAATTAGTTCGTGTGTCTCAAAAAACTACAAGATGTTTGATGAGTATACCGAACTTTAGCAATATGTTTGATATGTATATTAGCAAGAAAAGAGAAAAGAAATATACCAAACTTTATTAGCAGGATGTTTAATATGTATTTATTTTTCTCGTGTATGTCACTGAAAAATATGTTATTTTTAAATGTTTAACCTATTAATTTTCCATGGGAAAATATTTTTTATTGCCTCTACATGGAAATTGGGAAAAATCACAAAATTTTATGGTAATCAATACCATAATTCAACAAAATATACAAAATATTGCATTATTTTACATAATGTACCAATTAAATGTGAGAATAAAATTCACAAAAAATATGCCAAAACATATTATCTTTAAATTTTCAACTAAATAGTTCCTTAGAAAAAAATTCAAAAATTAAATAAAATAAAACTCTATGATACATCATTTTTTTTCTCTATTATAAGATTCAGAGTAGTAGTTAGGAACTATGTATTTTTTATTGAGTCCCGAAAAGAGACCTCTTAGAATTCACAAACCTATGAACCGAACAATGTTATCTCAGTTGTCTCGAAATGCAAAGTCTTACTTGTAATAAGACCAAGTAAGACGAGGAAAACTAGAAAAGAAAATCGGTAATACCAATTTAAGAACACTAATGGAACAATGATGAATCTTTCAAATTTTAAATAGTAATTTGAGAATTTCAATTATTTATTTAATGCTGTGTCTAAATAAAAATAAATCGTTGTTGGCATAATAAAAAAAGATCTAATTAATATAAAAATATTTCTTTATAAAAGATGCACCATAAAATTACCAAAAAAAAATGCATTATCCCTCGAAAGAGGAAAATGATTGTCAAATAAGATAGAGAGATATAGGAAAGACATGTTACAACTTAAAACACTAGGGAAACTAATTATCATATTTTTATAACTAATCCATGGCGTTTTACAATTCCGGTTATTATATATGTATTATCTTCCTCTTCTTTTCTAGTTCCATTTATTTATTTTATAGATGTGGAGAAATGATTTCCACTGTTAGCTTTGATATCTAAATTTGAAGATGGTGATGAATAACATCTGTCAATATATTTCCATATATTTATCATTTCTTTTTAGCAATTAATCATTCAAAAATTTTAATGTAATTTTTATACGTATCATTTTTGTGTTTTTGATTTTGCTTACAAAAAATATTTTTCTTTCTAGATTTAAGTTTTTTGTTTCAACGCGTTAAGTCATCATATGTTTAATGAGCAAACTATTTTGGTCTCAAAATTTCCTCTCTTATTAATTTTTCAATACAAGTGCTCTCACCCGTGACACGCTCACATCCATCCAGCCCTCCATCCAATCACGTCTTGAATTCCCCCCACCCCACCCCCACCGTCCGATTCCCCCCAAACCCTAATACTCTCCCTACCCCCTCCTCTCTCTCGTTTCCCGCCCTCTCTCGATCTCAGACCCACCCCACGCCTCTCTCTCTCTCTCTCTCTCTCTCTCGCTCTCGCGCGCGCGCGCGCGCGCGTTCGGGGTCACTTGATGAGCAGCTCCACAGAAGCAACGAGGCGGACCGCTTGACTAGCTACTTCACAGAAGCGACGAGACGGCAAACGAGGACAGAGGACAAATGGTACGTGACTGAGCACGAGAACTTACAGCACGCTGGTTGCAGATCGTCAGTTACGGCGGTCTCAGGTCGTCGGTGAAGAAAAGGAGTTAACGCCGGTTATCTACCATTTAGATTTAAACGGTATTTCAAGGGACATATACGAAAAAGGTCACAAAAAATTCTGATTTCGTCACTCTTTAAAGTGCTGTTTTATTCGTGATTCAGACACGACGTAGAGATTTTTGATTTCGTTTTCTGTTTATTTTTTTTTTGTAAATTGTTCAATCAGATTCTCATGAAGAAATTTTTACAGCGATTTGTCGATTTTTTGCAGGAATTTTTCGTGCTAAAAAGGGCAATACGGCTGCAGTAGGTTTTTTCGCGCTGAAAAGGGCAACACGGTTGCAGCAGGTTTTCTCATGCCGAAAAGGGCAACGGGGCTGCAGCAGGAATATTTACAAGATTTTGTCCATTTCTTGCTGATTTCGGCGCGACCTTAATTCGCTAGGTACATTTTGTTAACTCAAATTCAATTTTCTTCAAACTAATTAATTTTTTTCTTTGGGTTGCGAGCAAGACGAACGATTCAGCCGGAGACGGGACGACCTGCATTGGTTTTGGCTCATGAGATCATCAAAATGGATGTGTCATACGTCACTTCAGGTACGTTTCAACAAATCAAGTTCTGATTGAATCATTTGAATTCTACATAAAAATGTGAGTTTAATTCGAGTTTGATTCATATGTTGTTTCTATTGATTCGTATAGTTCAGGTGATCAAAGTGGATGCGAAAGAATACAAATCAATTTGTCTGCAAAATTGGGAGTGTGCGGCATTTATGAAGTGGTCCAAAATGGGGAAAATAACAACGGACTTCTCGAACGCGGCTCATCACGAAAAAGATGAACGTGCAAAAAATTATGAACGAATTTGCAGAAAAACGAGTCAAGATGCATTGTGTTCAAGCCAAGCTGTAACTCAAGTATGATAAGTACACTTCCTCATTTTACTTTAGAAACATAATTTTGAAAATAATGAGGGATTAATTTGTAATAACCGAATTCAAGATATTTTGGCTGAAATTTCTTCACCCTTTGATAATTATTAATATTTCAATTTCAGGTGTTGAATTGCATAATATTTCTTAGCCGATGTCCTGGACCTGGTACATTATTTCAATTTATCTTTTCATTGTTTTTTTTATTTGAAAAGTTGAAACTGTTAAAAACTCAAATCATTGATCTTAAAAGAAATTTAAATGGCCTAATAAAAATCCAACTCAAGATTTTTTATTTATTTGTTTTCTGTTTTGGGTATGGTTATGAGGAATATATATGATTGAGGGGTTTCTAGCCATACTTGATGAAGAAAAAGGTTTTGTTATGTTCTATTTTCAACAACTACTTGCTTTCATTTAATTTTGTACTCCATATTTTGTTGTTAGCACGAAGAAAAACGTTTTGCGGTCAATGCAAAAAAATTTATAATAATGATACTTGAGTATGTATGTCATGTACATTGTGATTTTTTGAATTTTCTGTCACTTTCAAGGAAAATAAGACAAAAAACTTCACCTTGTAATAGTCAATGCACTATATATATATATATATATATATATATATATATATATATATATATATATGATCAATGACCAATATTCTTGTTTGGCCAACGTCGGCCAACAACACTTATTTCACTAAATATAAATATGAAAATTGAATTTTAACCGTATAGATATTTGAAGACACCATTGTTAGTATTTTAACATATTTGTATGTTCATCGTAATACGGTTTTTGTAAACAATTGATATTTGAAGACACCATTGTTAGTATACTAATTTTTCATTTCTACTTTTTCCTGTTATATGTTTTTTATGATTATCAAGAAAACAATATATATATATATATATATATATATATATATATATATATATATATATTAAAGCATCTTGAATATCTGGATTGAAAAAACCCGTCGCGAAGCGCAGGCAAGTTTCCTAGTTCATATAATGTAAATTGATTGAATGTAAGTTTATACCAAAATGTTTTAATTACGAATATAAAATTTTCAATCTCACTGTATCATGTTTTAGTATGAATAAGAAGTTTTCTACGCCAACATATTTTTTAATTGTCGATACATTGAGTGTGCAATGTTAATATACCTTTTTCAGTATCAATATATTATTGCCAGTAACAATATTTATATACTATTTTCAGAATAACCTGGCATTTTCATAATGAACACATCATTAATTTTAGGATAATACAAATTGTTATATCATTGTTATGTTCATATATTATTTTTTAGAGTCAATATATCATTTTTCAACGTCAATATTTTATTATTCGTGTCAATATATCATTTTCAGGATAATTATACTATTATCATTTTCATTGTCATTATATTATTTTCAGTAATAGTATATCATTTTAAGTGTGAACGCACCATTTAACATGTGATTAGTATCGATTTTCAGTGTATTATTTTCCGTTTTAATTTTATGATCAATATGTTATTTTTGTAGTCAAGGTAACAAGTGTTAACATGGTATTTTTAAGAGTAATTCTACACAATGTGCTCTCGCAACATGATTGACAGTAGATTGATGAGCTGTGGGGTGTAGATTGAATTAAGTTCAAATATTTTATAGTGTGAATACACTATCCAACGTATGATCAATATTCTGTTGGGAGAGCATGTTGCGAGTGCATGTTGTGCAAAATTACTCCACTTTTAGCATCAGTTTTGCGACTTGAAACTCTCGACGATAGCAAACGAGTGTTGTGTTACTGCTTTCGATTATATATTTTTATTTATTTTTATAGATGATATTTATATTACATGGGAGACAATTTGTAATTAATTTAGGCTGGTGGACATGGTCCATTAATCGAAATAAAACAAAATATATCTTGTTATAGGCAATGTTACAGAAATCGCTAGGCGCTAGTCGGGCGGACGGGCACCGTCTAGCGCCTAGAGGGATTAATCGGGGATCAATCGGATATAGGCGGATTTGTAATTTTACATAGTTTTTGTCATTTTTTTAATTTTTATATATTATAATTTGTGCTATAATTTTTTATACTAAAAATAATGTATATTGATTTATTTAAAACAACGTCCAAACAAATCATAACATGAAATCTACATATTAATTTATTTAAAACAACGTCCAAACAAATTATAACATGAAATCTACAAAATACCATTAATACAAATTCAAATAAATTACAAAATAAAATTACTAAAAATAAAAATAAGAAAGGAAATGAGTTGTGGGTCTTAAAAAAAAAAAAAAAAAAAAAAAATTGGACTGAGCGGACCTAGGCGGAATTATGCGGGCCTAGGCTAAACGTGGGCGTTTTCCCAATGCCTAGCGCCTAGGCGGCCGCTTAGACCGATTTTTAGAACATTGGTTATAGGTAACATTTTGTTGTTCTTGGGCCCACATTATGGAACATCACTGCTCCCTATCTTTACCAGTTCATCCATTTCATCAATTGAATTCACAAAACTTAAAAATAACTATTAAGTAACATTTAAATCCAACGTAAACCTGATTATATAAGCATAAAATTGAAATCAACATTTTTTAATTACGTTAGGAGTACGCCAAAATTAAAATGACTCCTAGGTTGAAATCAACATGAACCCAATTATAAAACAAATCATATGAGTTTCAGTTGAGAGGACAAAGTATTAGTAGATAAAACTCTGAGATGGGTTTGCCCTAGTAGATAAACTAATAATTAGATTGTTCAATTTTATTCATTTCATTCAAAATCAAATACAAGATACATCTATTTATAGCGTACATTAACACTAATGTAAATCTTTTTATTGGACACGTCACCTAATCACCCCGTGTGAATAGTTTTAAGTTTCACTAACGGATCCAATCGTCACAAAATTCTACCCATTTACAATAGGACTATATTAAATACATAATTACATTACCATTTCCACATCTCTCCAGTAAATGTATAAATGGACTTCTCCATTGATTTTAACACAATGATTGAAATATAAATGGACTTCAAATCATTTTTTTCGTGATTTGAATCATTTGATTGTCAATTTCATACATGCATATGAATTTCTTAGGTTGCTAAAAATAGAGAACATTCATTAAGAAAAATGAGTCAATATACTCAATTTCAAATGTATATGTGGGCTTTTGAACCATCCATTTATTTTGGATTTTCATCATGCTCATATTTCCAAATAATATAGCATTTTAAAAACAAAACAAGAAACACCCATAATTTATCAAATAAGCCTAAATGTGCTGAAAATTTAATGAAATTTGCTAAATTAACCCTACATTAACCCTAATTTTGATCCAAAACCCTGAAATTTACATAATTGACCCTACATTTAAATTAAATTGACATAATTAGTCCCAATTTTGACCCAAAACCCTAAATAATCCTAAATTAACCCTAATTTTGACACTAAACCCGAAATTAACCGAAAAACCTCAATTAACCCTAAATTAACCTTTCAATTAATCCTAAAATAACCTTTTTTACCCACAATTAACCTTATATTTCATCCTAAACCCTGAAAAAGAGAGAGAAGGCGAGAGAGAAAAAGAGAGAGAGAGGGAGAGAGAGAGGTGGGTTTACCTAGTCGCTGGAGAGAGAGAAGGCAAAATCGAAAAGACAGCGAGCGCCAGATTGAGACGATAGCGGCAGAGCTCGCTCGCTCGCAAGAGAGCGACAGAGAGAGAGAGTGGGTCGGGTTAGGGTGTGTTGAGGGTTTGAGAGTAGGGATGTCAACGGGGCGGGTCGGGTATTACTCGAACCCGAACCCAAAATACTCGCAAGTAAAAAATTATACCCGAACCCCGCGGGTATTACCCGTTACCCGAAATTTCTTTTTTTTTTTTTTTTTTTAGGATGAATATTCTTTTTTTTTATATAAACAATTACAACAATTACAATAATTAAAAGCAATTACATGACAAGCAATTACATGACAGTATAAAGAAAAGTGATTTTTTTTCTAAACGTCCACTGTCCAGGGCAGGAATAGAAGAAATTGCTCAATATAACCAAAATAGAAGCAGGTGTGGGCGTGAGTCGAAGCAGGCGTGGGCGTGGCTGCGGCTGCGTGGGCGTGGGCTGAGCCGAGCGGAGCGCCTGAGAGTCTTGGTCTTGGTCTATGAGGGTGAGGGACAGGGAGGCCTTCCAACTTGGCGTGGCTGCGGCTGCGGCTGCGGCTGCGTGGGCGTGGGCTGAGCCGAGCGGAGCGCCTGAGAGTCTTGGTCTTGGTCTCTGAGGGTGAGGGACAGGGGCGCCTTCCAACTTGGCTGCGGCTGCGGCTGCGTGGGCGTGGGCTGAGCCGAACGGAGCGCCTGAGAGTCTTGGTCTTGGTCTCTGAGGGTGAGGGACATGGGCACCTTCCAACTTCCAAGTTTAGACTCTTTATTTCTCTTTCTTAGTCTTCTCTCGCGGCTGATAGTATTAGTGATGTACTATTTAAGTATAAGTACTAACATAAGAGTCTAGACCTAAAAGATGGTAAATTATGAGGGTAAATTTGTAATTTCAGTTTCGGGTAAGATCGGGTAATTTTCGGGTACGGTTCGGGTTACCCGCGGGGTGGGTAGTACTCCGCCCGAACCCGAACCGGGTATTTTGTTTTCGGGTAATACCCGACCCGCGGGTATTTTTTTCGGGTAATACCCGCCCCGTTCGGGTCGGGTACCCGCAGGGTCGGGTTTTACCCGACCCATTGACATCCCTATTTGAGAGAGAGAGAGAGAGAGAGAGAGAGAGAGAGTGAATATTTTGTTTTTAATTGATCATTGCCATGTCACCAAAAAACAAAAATAAAAAAATATCATCTCACAGTGCCACAACATCAGTTAACTGATGGAAGAGCAAAATCAAGAATTCAGGGAGTAAAAATAAGCAAATTAAAGTTTGGGAGGTAACTTGCACTTTTTTAAAGAGTTCGAAGGGCAAAAGTGAGTTTTTTTCAAAGAAAAATGAATATTTTATTGTTATGTTGGGAGAAAGTGGAGTAGAAAGGGTATTTGTGTCCCTTATTTTTATCTATTCGGTGGAATGGAGCTAATCCATCTCAAACTTGAAATATATATATTCCTCTATTCGGTGACTTTAATCCAAGTAATTTCATTGGTGTTCGGCAGGAATAGACTGGTGACTTTAATCCAAGTAATTTCATTGGTGTTCGACTGGATTTACCTATCTATTCTTCTATTCCTCTCTATTCTATTCTACTGCTACCGAACAGGCCCGTACGAGTATATCATTTGATTTTCTGTTATATCTCGTCGGATAAACTAAAGTAGAAGTATTATTGAAACAATCCAATGTGCTAAACTTATGCTATGATTTTTTTTGTTATTCTAGTACCCCATAATGCAAGCATTGTATTTATATTTGCTATGTTGGAGAATGAGAACTGCATGATAATGCAAATCAATTTGCATGATTCAAGTACATAGTCGCTCACACAAAAAAATATCTTAATTTTAAAATTACAATGGGCCCATTATAAAATTACAACGGGCCTAATTATACAAAATAAAACCAGTAATCCACTGTGTAAATATTAAAAATATTTTTTAAACAACAAAATAAAAAGGTAACTTCATCTATTATTCTTACAAAAATATTTTGTTATTATAATTATAAATTTGATTGGTCGGACCATTTAGTGAGTGCCAAAATTAGACTGTTCATCCTTTTTTTGGTACAATATAGCCGTATATCTTGGTTGATCGGTTTGGGGGACCGGCCAATTGTTCCAATTTTTTGAATACTATTTGGTCAAAATCCTGGTATTTCAACAAATATATTTCTATCTTCAAGTTTGTCTTCGGTTTCCTTTGGTTCTCCGAGATTGATAATTTTAAGGAGGCGTGATCGGACGTTGTAGTCGGGAAATCTCGGAAGAATTTATTTTTGTTGTCATTGAAAAAATGTTGTAATGTCTTTTTTTTATTCTATAATAAAATTCAAATTATATTGAATCGTTTTTTTTTAATATTTCGATTGTGATCATTGAATAGTGCAACGTGTTGTTGTACTATTATTAACTCGGTTATCGTTACATGTCCAACTTGAAAAAAGTTATATATTTTTTTTGTTTGGCCATGTGTACATCCGTCCACTAAGAAGAATCTCGATTAGTTGAATTTAATCTATGGTGCCAATGAAATTGATCATATATTCCAATGAATAAGACAACCCGATTGACTCGTGTGGATATATAATGATCCATGGAAGATCATGTAAAGAGTTTATTAATTCAATTTATCAGAGGAATTCTTGTTTGAGGTTGGTCATTGAAGGGTCCATAAACATTTGAGATTAGAAATTGTGATTTTTTTTTTTGAAGGAAAGACAAGTGCGATACGCACTCGGTCCTATCATTTTTTCATTAATTAAACATAAGAGTTAGAGTACAAATAAAGCATGTACAAAAAATCGTAAATACATTTTGTCCTCTCCTAAGAGTGAGCCTACTATGTGGTGTCCTAACAACTCATGTTCCATTGATGAAGTAGGTTCCTAATCGCATCGGCTATTAGAGCATGCATTCTTCCTTTCCGTTGGAAGATTCGATTGTTTCGTTCCCTCCAAATGGTCCACATTGTTGTGCACCATGTTATGTCCCATTTTGCGCGTTGTATGCTCGTTTTTGACCGTCTTTGGTTCCACCAAAATTCTCGTATAGTAAGTCCGGAGGGGTCGTCCATTGGCTCGATGATGCGCCAAATTTCGAAAGTGAATGGACAACTCAAAAATAGGTGTTGTGACGCCGTTCGTACGAGATGAACAAGTGAGACACTAAGGCAGAAACGAGAAAAGGATATAACTCTCTAACTTCCCGGAGTCTCAAGAGAAAAGAGTGAAATAATTCAACTCAACAAAAATATAATTTTCATTCATATAATTCTGACTTTTACATCAAATGACAAGTTCTTATATAGACTACTAAAACACAAAAAACTAAAAGACTAATAAAGAAAATTAACTCTAACTTCACTCCCAAGAATCACCATGCATGATAATAACTCCCACTCCATTTCCTAAATTCATCATACATGAAATTTACCATTGTCATTCCCCCCTTGTTGACAAGAACTCTTCCTCGAGTTTTGCTCATCTTCTCCATGATAATGAGAAATACACTTCGCGTTGAATGCATATGATACACCAAACGTTTCTTGAAATTCCCTTGTAGGCAATATCTCCAATTCATTGTAAAGCCTTATCTTCACGTGGTTTAAGATTTCCGTAATGCCCTCGACTAAAACACTCTTTGTGCTGCTTATTACAATTCTTCTCATAATAATTCTTCTGCTTGCGTATGAGAATGAATTCTTTAGACATAAATTGGTGGATCCATTTTTCCAATGCTTGGGCAAGTGCATAAAACTCCTCGTCATAAGTCGAATAATTTTTATGCGGATTTGAGATCCTTTCAGTAATGAAATTGATAGGCAGTCCTTGAATGAGAACAACATCAATTCGAATATCAATTTCACCACAATCTGGCTCAAAAATGTTTTGGAAATGAAACAAATACTCGTTCACGTCGTCACGAAATTCTAACTTTGATAGAAACAAATTGCCTCGCCAAATTCCCGGTTTGAACTCGTCCCTAAATCTCGACGGGCCTGAAATTATCCTGACCATGCCTTTGTCAAAAGAATAAGCATTTGAAAACCCGTCATGAACATCTTTTCGATCATATTTGCTTGGTCCTCCCAAGAGAAGATTACAAGTACTCATTGTAAAAAGATCACACCACACATCACAACTCTCCTTATCGATCACCACAGCACATAACTTTTGAATAAGTAACAAATCGCCGATATCGCCATAAGTAACATCTTCATCGGGTTGTACATCAAATGCTGGTGGTAAGTCGAAGTTGACTTCTTCGTCTTCATGCGGTTCTTCAATTTGAGTGAAAACTTGCTGGTTTGGACAATCACAAGCAATATGTCCATAACACTTGCACACTAAACATTGTACGATCTTCACTTTGTCTTGAGTCGGAAAAATAGTATTTTCTTCACTTGAAACATCATCACGTGCAAGGTGAAAAATTTGTGTCTTCTCCATCTCGCCTTCATCACTTATAAATTCATTATCGGGACTACTAAAAAATTCGTGCCTCATTCGGCGATCTCGACTTTAATGAGTGCCGCTGCTCAGTGAACCGTGCCTCGTTCGGCGTTCGCGGTGATGACCATCATCTTCAATGAGAGAAATACTCTCTTGAAATTGTTGCACAAGCTTTCCTATCTCGTCAATCTCAGCATCTTGCTGGAGCACAAGATATCTCAACTCGTTCAACTCGAATTCCTCACGATGGGTGTTGTTTCGTTGCCAAGCACGACTAGCCATCGAAACCTGCTCTTATACCAATTGACGCCGTTCGTACGAGATGAACAAGTGGGACACTAAGGCAGAAACGAGAAAAGGATACAACTCTCTGACATCCCGGAGTCTCAAGAGAAAAGAGTGAAATAATTTAACTCAACAAAAATATAATTTTCATTCCTATAAATCTGATTTTTACATCAAATGACAAGTTCTTATATCACTACTACAAAAAATGCAATTAGGGACAAACCTGTTTAGTCCCTAAAACCCCGTCTGGAGTCGCTGTAGATCTTTAGGGACTATATTTAGTCGTTATGACTTTGTCATAACAGGCCCGACGCAGCAAATCAGGGTGACAAAAGTTTTTTTGCATTTAGTCCCTATAAGACACCTTTCTTGGGACAAGATTAATTTCCAATTTTTTCCCCCGTTTTCTGGGGTAGTCCCTGAAGATGAACTTTCAGTGTTGAGTTATGGTCGTGGAAAATGTTCTTTATGAGACTAAATGTGGTTCCCAATTATTGTTGTTCTGTGACTAGACTTTGTTTCTGAATATTCATTTTATGGTACAAATGTTTGCTTCTGAAGATATACTATATGTAGCTAAATTTTGTCTTTATTATGTTGTTTATGTGACTAGCTGTTGTCTCCAAATATGATATTAATGTGACAAATGTTAGTCCTTGAATGTACTCTTTTGTGAATGATATTGGTGTTTGAATGGTTCTTTCTGTGACTAAATTTAATTCCTGAATATTGTACTACTGTGACGAGCCTCTTTTAGTCCCTTAAAACAACATATATTATAATAATAATTAATAAAATATTAAAATAAAATTTTCGCCATTTAAATAAAACAAAAATATTTCCAGATACAGATTATCGTTTAATGTTAACGACACTAACTCGAGTACTACAAAAATAACATACATGTAATGTCTTCATAAAACAAAAGAAAAAAAACAATATTAAATTATCATCTTGCATCATCTTCATCTTCATTAGGATCGTCTTCTCTATTCAAAAGCCCGATTTCGGTAAGTTCCTCTTGATAGTTTATACCCGTACAATAATCTTGTTGATATGCTTCATCGCCGACTAACACGTCCTCTTCAATTGAAGTATCGTCAACAGAATTAAGCAAAGACGAATCAAAAAAATGACGTTGATGTGCCTTTTGCACCACTCGCCAATCCCCTCCCAACTTCGTATCACGGACATAAAAAACTTGAATAGCTTGATTTGCCAGGATAAATGGGTCATCGTTATACCAAGTTCTACTAATATTTATACTTCTGAAATCTTGGTCAATTATCACCGGCTTATTACGCTCTAGATCATACCATTTACACTTGAACAAAACGACATGGAAACCTTTAATGTAACTTAACCTTATCATCGAATCCAACACGCCATAATAATGAATTGGGTTACCGTTATGATCTCCTTCCACGGATACACCACTGTTTTGAGTCGATCGGCGATTATCACGTTCTTCAATCAGAAATTTTACTCCATTTACAATACATCCCGAATACGTATTTACTCGATTATCTGGACCCATTGCTAGTGCATAAATTTCTGAACCAACATCTGGAGAATCCGAATCATAAAGTCCTTTTATCTGGAAAAAAAATTGAATTGAATTAAATTGGATTAAAAAAAATCTGGATCATGCAATTTCATACTTATTTTCTTACCTTTTTCTGAAACCATGAAGAAAATTGTTCTCTTTGCCTTCTGGCAATATTATGGATGCTTTCTTGTTCAAGAATACGTTCGTGCTCCCTATAAATTGTTATAAATTGTATTAATAACAAATAAGCAGAAAATGAAATAAGATGTCAAACTTACTCTAAATAAGGTCGTATCTCTTCGCAATTATTCAAAATGTACCAATGCAGTAAATTCAGCGCCTCTTTTTGTAACGTCATATAACTCAAATTGCCAAATACACGAACTTTTGCTGAAAAGACCGATAACTTCCCAACATGATGAATATCGTCATTATCATTATTTCTCTCCGCTGCATTAAACACGGTCTCAACCCCTTCCATGTATAGAGAACAAAACGTCAAGCACTCTTTAACAATGTACGATTCGGCTATGGAACCCTCTGGACGGGCTTTGTTGCTGACCCGTCTCTTTAAATTACCAAGAAACCTTGCATATTCAGATGATAAAACATATGTAAGGGAAGATAAAAGCATGGTGGAAATTAAAATGAATCATTTTGAAAAATAATTTATGTACCTTTCAATAGGAAACATCCATCTATATTGTACCGGTCCTCCAATCTTAGCCTCACGAGCTAAGTGAACTACTAAATGAACCATAACATCAAAAAATGCCGGTGGAAATATCATCTCTAGTTTGCAGAGAATAATAATAATTTCCTTCTCCATTTTCTCCAAAATATCCAACTTCAGGGTCCTCGAGCACAATTCTCTAAAATAGCAACCTAGCTCGCATAAAACGTTAAGAATATCTTTATCGAGATATCCACGCATCCCGATAGGAAGCATTCTTTGAAGAAGAACATGGCAATCATGACTCTTCAGACCCGATAATTTGTTATCTTTCGTGCTAACACAATTCGAAATGTTCGCTGCGTAGCCATCTGGAAATTTTATGGATTGAATGAATTCGCAGAAACCTTGTCTCCCTTTAGGAGATAATGTGTAACGTGCAAGCGGCTTTACAACTTCCCAAAACCATAGTCCTGCATCGAACACGGGTCCCGTACCTTCAGATAACCCTATTCCATCTAACACATCCCTTGCTTCTAACGTGGCTCGTACTATCAAGAAGACTGTTGCTTCAAAGAAGACTCGTCCTTCAGAGCCGGTTCCTTCATCCGTATCCTCTGAAACTGAAACCGAGTCATCTGATTCTGACACTGCTGTTGTTTCAAACAAGGCCCGTGCTTCCGAGAAGGCTCCTGCAAACGACGCGTCTGATTCCGACTCTCATGATGCCGACATGGATTCTGATTCCGACTCGTCAGCTGGAAATGGCGTCGGTACTGTTCGAAAGGTGCGGGGAAAGAACAAAGGTGCAAGAGCAGAGAAATACACTCATTCGACTGGAAAAAAGCCAAGGATCAGAATTGATAAAGTGGATTTCCGCCCCGTTGGTAAAAATCATGAGATGATTTCTCGAGAAATTGGGATCGCAGTTCGAGAATTTGCACCTCACAATCAGAAATCGTGGTACCATGTTGACTGCAGGGACAAGAAGGTTGTTTATGAGCGTGTTTTGGTAAGAAATCCTGTTCTTTACAACATATATATTCAATTGTTTGAAATTGTGATTTTATATTGTTTACAATATAATAATTTTTACCTATATATTTTTTTGCAAGGCTAAACTTCAGCTCGATTGGAACAAACCACATGTCAAAAAAACTGTAGACGAAATCGCATATGCACGGTACAAAGATTTTCGAAGCAAGGTTTTGGCTAAGCATTACAGGGAGATGGGAGGTGGAGAAGCTGCAAGAAGATGCCCACCCGAACAGCTTAAAGATGATAAGAAGGAACAATGGTTGTGGCTATGTGATTATTTCGAATCTGAGACTTTTAAGGTAATTTCTTTTTCACAAAAAATAAAATATGTATTTATATAACTTGTATCGTTTTGGCAGAAACGCTCGGAAGCCAACAAGACTAATCGGGCCAATTTGCCATATGTTCAGAAGAATGGCAGCAAGTCTTTTTCAGCCACTCGTCACCAGATTGTAAGACCCGTTTTGTAAAACCCGATATGTAAATCTGAGTTTTTTTCTTATTTGTGTTCTTTAATACAGAAATGTGATTCTGTTGATCTCTTCAAAATGTGCTATCATGGGAAAAAAGGATGGGCTAATGATGAAGCTCACACACGATATGTAAGTCCACAATAAGTGCTCGATTTTGTTGATCATTTATCATGTTTTATGAATATGTTTTTAATCTTTTGCAGACTAGGATGGTTGCAATGAAAGAAGCTCCAACAGAAGATGGCAAAGAACCCATGACGCCTGAACAAATATGTTCTGAAGTTCTTGGGGTTCGCTCTGGGTACATTCCGGGTCGTGGGTGTGGGCCCAAACCGCCTGGCCGGAGAGAAAAGCCACAATATTTTGAGCCCGAGGACAATAATTTAGTGGAAGAGTTGGAGCAAACCAAAGTTGTCGTCGAGACCCAAAATGCTCAACTACAAGCGCAAAAAGATTTGATCGAGCAACAAGGCCAGCAGCTTGCATGGTTGAAACAATATGTTTTGAAGAATATTCCCAATGGTAATTGCAAAATTAATTATTTTTAATTTATTGGAGTTTTGGTTTAAATTTATAATAATAATGATATTTTTATTGCAGGGGATAACGGTGGAGAACCAAGTAATGGCGCTGGGGCTGGGGCTGGGGCTGGACGGGTTAATAATGGGGAAACAATATTTTAGGGATGAATAATTTATGACTTGTCGTTTAATATGTTATGTTATGATTTCGTATGTTTTGTGTTGTGGTTTAACATGTTTTGTGTTGTGTTGTTTTGTGTTGTGAAGACTTGTTATGGTCTCTGTGGTTTAATGACTAGTTATCTTATGTTGTGAAGACTTGTTGTGATGTGTTGTGTTGTGGTTTAATATGTTATGTCTATATTGTGAAGATTTGTTGTTAATTATGATCACTGGTTTAATATGACTTTAGTTATTTTATGTTGTATATTAGTGTTACGAGAAATTGAACAAGTCAATTCTAACAAATTATCGTCTAAAAAAAATGCATTTAATATCAATTGGGATATATGTGATATTTGCTTTTACTTCGGAATGAAAAGATATATTAATTTCTACCTAAAAATTAATATTTGTCAAATTAATTATGATTAGTATTAAATTAATTTATTGGGTTCACGATGTATTATGACAAAATATTGACTACATAGTCTCCAATCCAATGGCGACCAAAATCTTATTTTAGAGACGGACTACGCCGGTCCCTAAACTATATTTTGTTGAATTGAATTAAGACTTGTCTAAATTAATTATAATAGTACAAAATTAATGTATGACCTTATATATATCACGCAAGGCATTCCATATAATTCACAACAATCAACGGCCAACTTTCGTCCCAATTATTTTTCATTTTATAATTAACCTACTTTGAGACTATTGTTTGTCACAAAATGCACGGACTTAAAATCTTAATCTTCTTCTGTGACAACTGTAGTGCCAAAACAAAATCTTTGTCCCAAGAAATATTACTGTTTGGGACAAAGCAAAATTTGCTCCTAATAACCAACATACAGAGACGAAATATACTTAGTCCCTAGGATTTTCGAAGCTAATGAGACTTTTTGTAGTAGTGCTACTACAACACAAAAAACTAAAAGACTAATAAAGGAAATTAACTCTAACTTCACTCCCAAGAGTCACCATGCATGATAATAACTCCCACTTCATTCCCTAGATTCATCATGCATGATATTAACTACCATAATTACCTAACTTGATCAGGCTATTAAAATATTAACGAACTCCAATTTAACATAACTTTAATCATACATATGACATGAAATTTTCCTGTGTCATGTTGGACCGATTCCATTGTTCCCCCGACAAGTGTACATGCCGGGTCGTGTGGCCAATTTCGTTTTGCAAGATTATCCGTCGTTAAGAGTCAGTTATTTAAAAGTAGCCATCCGAAGATCATAGAGAGTATCATAGAGAGTAAGAGTGGAAAAGTGTGTATTTGTTGTGGTTCCATCTACCATGTTGTGGGGAGACCTTCCTTGGTGCCCACTGATTTCTTGTTTGCCAAAAGATTCAAAAGAAGAAGGGCAAATCAATTTTAAATCAAAGATCGTAGTTGAGTTCCATTTTGTTTTTTACAAGCAAATAATATTAAAAAAGACATCTATAGTCGAGTTTCTAATCAAATTACATTTGCTTACCTTCCATAAACCTCTAACGTTTCATGATAACTTTTAATTTAATAATCCATTTAATACAAAATTGTGAGTGTAACTTCATTATAATGTAATCCACCTTCTCTGTGAATTTTGATAGAAAATTCAAAATTTTTGATATTTAAAACTTGATTTGTTTCATTGTGGACGATAACCCACTTATCATATAGTATATTCCATTAACAAACTTTTGTTGGGTCAAACGACGCTCATCAATAATATATTGCTTTAGTATAATCAATATTTACTCATGCATATTTTATAGTGAAAACTAACACTATCGGTGCAAATATGTCATGTAATCTTATCCTCACATTCATAGAAATATATTTTAGGAGCAAATATTAGCGTCTATTTATTTAATTAAGGAAAAGGCAATGCAAAGTTAATCTATTGTTATATTATATTATATTATATTATACTTTTATTGTTTTATGTTACATTATATTATATTATGTTGCATTGCTTTATATTATATTTTGTTATATTATATTATATTATTTTATATTATATTATATTATTTTATTTTATATTATATTCTATTGTTTTATATGATATGATATGATATGACATGATATTATACTGTTTTATATTATGTTATTAGAATACAATGTGGGTGACGTGTACCAACCCGTTACGCTCTTGCTCGCGACTAGACGTATCCAACCTAAACACTCTTGCTCTCGCTGACTATGCCTAAGAAAGACCCGTTACGCTCTATGATAATCCTATAATCCCGTGGGTGACGTGTACCAATGTTCTTAGAATACAACGGTCCAAGTTTGTGCGTTTACAATCTGGTTTCTCACTCCGCTCTCGCTTCACAAGGTTAACCTAAAATGATCTTAACTACTTGGTTTGACGGGTTTATTTGAGGGCTTAAACAATCCTAAACGTCCACTCTTTCTACTTAGTCAAGGATGTCCTAACCTATGTCACTTAGGCTGGCCTAAACGCGTACAAACGGTTAATTAAGACGAGTAATATCAAGGCACAAAACACAAATCAAATCTGAAAGAAACAAATCATATAATACTACCAAAACATCGCAAGTACTAATGAACCCTAAACCCTAGATAAATGTTTAGTTACTCATGTCCGACAACAAAACAAATCTAAATATCAAATACATCATAAAACTAAACACGAGAAAGAGTAAACCGATTTGTTGACGAACGTCTTCTTCTTCGTAAACTCCGGCTCCTAAACGACGTGATCTTCTTCGATGGTTGACGACTGCGAAAAGGTGTATGAGGCGAGTGGAGAAAGAGGAGGATGAGAGGTGGCTGGTGGCTGGTGGCTGGTGAAAGGATGAAAATCGAAGATGAAAAGGTCCCCCTAGCAAAGGCAGCGATAGCCTTTTATAGTCGACGGCTAGGGTTAGGTCACAGCATATATAGCTGTAGAAAGTGGGCCCATATCAGGGTGTGGGCCATGAAATTTGAGGTGTGAATTATGCAATCTTTTAGATGATTCCTTCCTGAAGTTATGGCAACTTGAATCACCAAATTTGGAGTTACCAATCAAAAGATATGGTCATTTTATTCCTTGCCAAATTCTGAGATTCTGCAGCTTCTTTTCATTTTTTTGATCTTCCTACAATAATCGCGATTTTGGCTTGTTTTGCACTGTGAAAACTTGGAACGGTGCCGAGACCCTCGATACTTGCATTTCTTCACTCCTAGAGGCCTTTTATCCTGTATTGTACCTAAATCTGCAAATATACTCAAACAAGATGCCAACGAGCAATTCTCGTGGTTTTGTTAGTATTTTAACGTTTAAGAGTTCATTTAGTACAATTTCTAAAACGTTTTAAGTCCAGATGAGGGCGTAAAATCCGATCATATTCGCACTCATAAAAAAACATAGATTTTTTTAATCAGAGTTTAAATATAATTATTGGTAATGGAGAAAAAACTAGTTTTTGGAAAGCAAGATGGTGTGAAAAACCTTTAATATTTAAATATTCAGAGTAATATTCTTTTTCAGAAACTAAAACTGGTACATTGCAATATTTTATAAAAAATATGAATGATAATAATTTATATAGAAGTTTAGGAATTAACATACCATTATCAAATGTTGCCTTTAACCAGTTTATGCAATTAGAACAATTTTGCTAGTCCCTTGATCTTAATCCACAACAGAGAGATATCTTTGAATGGTCTTGGAATAATAAAAAGACATATACCTGCAAGAGTACATATAAAATATTAGTACAAGGTGTATATATTAAAGCCCATTTTCATAAAATCTGGAAATTAAAAATTGAATTAAAAATAAAAATATTTATTTGGCTAATATTTCTGAATAAAGTTTTAATTATTGACAACTTAAAAAAAAGGGGATGGAATATAGTGAATAGATGTGTATTATGTCAGAAGGATGAAGAAACTATAACACATTTAATATCAGAATGTGAATACACAAAATCAATTTGGTCTAAAATGCATGGTTTATTAGGATTGGAGCATACAAATCAATTAAATCCACTTAAGTTATTACTAAATTCCAAAGTAACTAATGATTATAAATCACTAATAAGCTTAATAATGTATCATACGTGGCTGGAAAGATGTAGAAGAACATTTACAAATAATTTTTTTTTCTGAATGGCAATTGATAGATTATATCTTATATGAGCATAAGTTAAATAAACTTATTAAACAAACAAAACTTGATTCATATATATATATATATATATATATATAATGATATGCAACAGTTTGATATGCATCATAATAAGGATTCCAGTTCAGATAATAGTACAAATGATGAGAATTATGATAATGAGAGCATACATGAAGAGTACTACTACACTAATGATTTTAATGATGCAGATACAACATGGATAAATTCAGGAACATAGCAAATTGAAGGTTCAAGTCAAGAGCAAGCTACTAATGAAGACAACAGTGCGAATGCAAGAGCAAGCAATGAAGAATCAAATCGAAATCAAGGAGATGCATGCAATAAAACTCTAAATCAGCAATCAGATTCAAGCAAAGCAAATGAGCAAATGAAAATATGGTGGTTTCAATCAGATCTAACAAGAGAAGAAAGAGAGACAATAGATTCAAGACAAAATATAAGAGAATAAGAAGAAGAAGTACATATCTTGCAAGTCATTTCTGATGGACTTCGAGATCTCATCCTGCCAAGAGACGAATTACGATCTAACCAGTTCCCAAACCGATTGACTTCTTCAATTGATGCTAATAAATCTTCAATCGATGCTACAATTCCAGATCATGAAGAACTCGAGGAGTTAGGGTTTGTCTCTTGTTGAGAGTAGAAGGAGATGAGGCGATTGGGGTTTCTAAGAGATGAGGAAAACCAGATGAAATCGTGGCTGGAGTTGTGAGGAGAGGTGGTCTGTTAGAGAAGTGCGTGGTGTCGTGATTAGGGTTGCAGTGGGAGATTGAGGAAGAGCGGCAAGTTGCTAAAGAGAGGAAGAGAGGCGGGAGAGAGAAAAGACAGAAAGAGGGAAGAAGGGCCTTTTATACTTAGGTCATTGAAAAACCAGGAAATGAATTACCGAGTGCAAAAATTGATCATAGTTTCCAGGTTTTGCTAAGGCTGGATTAATTCTGGGCTTAGTTAATAGTAATTTGTAAGTTCTTATGGTTCTTATGGTTGTTAATGAGGGTATTTAGGATTAGTATTTTTCAATTTTTAGGGCAAATATCCTCATAATATTGTAAGAACTTATAAAGAATTAATGAAATCAATAGATGTAGGACTTAAGAGCCTACTCTATTTTATTCAAAAAAAAAAAGAATAAATTATTTTACTAATTAGTAAAAAAAACAAGTCTTTTGTAACTAAATTATTCTTTTTTTATTTTATTTTCCAAAAATAAAAGAATTTTTCCCAATGCCATGTCATGGACAAAATTTCATAAATCCACCTTTTGTCATATTGGATAGCGATTTGTATCGAATTTCTTTTTAGAAATATTTATTTGTTAAAAATAAGGCAACTAATATTATTTTTCTAATAAGTAAAATAACATTTCTAGTAAATTAATATTTCTATAACCATAAAAAAATATTCTTGTAAATAATATTTTGAACAAATAATATTTTTAATTAATTAACATGTATCATATAATTAACATTTAGAACAATTACGTGTGCTAAACAATTTAATTTATATGTTATTTGTGGGTCATATTTTAATTGATATATTGATTAATTATGTTAATTAGTGAATAGAGGATGTTTTGGTGAAATATGGGGAAACATAAGTCCTAATCTGTCATTTCTGTAAATTCTTTTCGAAGTTGATTTTTTTATAAATATTTTTTTTGTATGTATATGATTAAAATTTTCCCTAATTTGTAACCAATCCCGTGACAAACCGAGTTTGGTTTACTATGTGCCGAGATAAGAAATCTTAGAGATGAATCAACTGACATAGGAATCGGGCTAAAGAAACAAAACATGGTTCAATGAGTAGCTGATTCCTACTCCGATTTGATTGACTCGGATCCGTGTCCGTGGAGTCCGATTCGACTCTGGCCTGTTCGGTCGGATCTGGCTATTATGGCTTGATTTGGTGTTGTATTTGAGAGTTGTAGGATTTAGCGTTATTTGAGAGAGCAAAGTTGGTAAGAGAGTGTAGAGGCAACGGAATATGAATACTGATTATTATGGTTTTAGATTTGATTTCTCTGTTAAGCAAAGTTTTCTGAAATTTGAGATTTGATTTCTCGGATTTCTTTGTTAAGTTTTAGTGAATTATTAGGTGGAATTCCGCTTCTAGATATTTGAATCCAGAAATCTAATTTCTTTAATAAATATTGTAGATAAATATAACCCAATTTGATACAAAATTAAGTAAATCAATTTTTTTTAAATATTGTTTTCATTTTTCACTAAAAATGGCGGTTTTAAAAAAATTCCGATTCCAATTCCGATTCCGATTCCGATCTTCAAAACTATGAATCGAAAGTAATTAGGTAACAATATAAAATGCAATTTATATGTCTATCATACTTTCTTTGTTTGGGGTTTCATTGAATGATTGAAATTCAAATTTGCAACTTGTGGAGCGAAAACTTGCGAAATTCATCGAAGGAATTTGCATTTTGTAATTATATATTTTTTCTTAATTGTGATGGACCTGTTAATATTTTGTTTGGCAGGTACATGAGGAGTATTTTGAGGTATTAAGCAAAAAACTGAAATTTGTTGAAGTTGTTAATGTGAAGATTATGTATTTCTTCAAAAGCTTTAAAAGGCTTGACAAAACAATGTTACTAAAGTTCTTATTATTAACGAGGAATTGTTTCAAAATTGTTAGTTAATTCAAGCTAAATTGGGATGAAGTCATAAGAAAGTAACCATGTGAATAATTGTTAAATGCTTATCCTACAGGCATTTTCTGAGGAGAAGAGAAGGTTAGTTCCTTAGCTCGGATTGACCCCCCACGTAGAGGTGGCAATCGGACGGGTCGGGTCGGGTTCGGGTCGGGTCATTTCGGGTTCGGGTCTTCGGGTTGCGGGTCATCGGGTCATCGGGTCGTTCGGGTCGCGGGTCGTTCGGATTGCCACCTCAGAACGGGTCGTTCGGATTGCCACCTCATCGGGTCATCGGGTAAAATTATCCGTTTAGTTGACGGGTCGGGTATGGGTATTACCCGATTAAGATGGATAAGGATATGGGTGAGCCTATACCCGACCCGAACCCGACCCATTGACATCCCTATCGGTGAAAGCCCTTATTTCTCTCTTTCCCTCTCCAATGTATTCCCATATTTCGCCAAAGCATCCTTTATATACTTATCAACACAACTAACTAGTAAATTATTTTGATTAACACATGTAATTATTTTACATGTTAATTATATGATACATGCTAATTAGTTAAAAAATATTATTTTTCAGAAAATATTATTTACAATAATATTATATTTATTGTTATGAAAAAATTAATTTCCTTTCTAGAAATTGTTTAATTGTGAATTTTTCTTGTTAGAAGAATATATTATTTTCTTAATTAGTAAAAAATGTCTTTTGTAACTAAACTATTCGTTATTTTATTTTATTTTAAAAATTTATTCTTCCAATGTCATGTCGTGCATAAAATTTCATAAATCCTCCTTCATATTGGATACCCATGTGTATCATATTTCTAATGTATTCGTTAAAAATAAGTTAACTAATATTATTTTTGTAATAAGTAAAATAATATTTCTCATAATTTAATATTTCTATAACCATAAAAAAGTATTCTTGTAAATAATTTTTTTTTAATTAATTAACAAGAATATGAATACCGTTAAAAATAAGAGTTGTGGGATTTAGCGTTATTTGAAAGAGCAAAGTTGTTAATAGTGCAGTTGAGAGAGAAGGGAATGTGAATACCGATTATTATGGTTTTATATTTTCATTCTTAGTTAAGCAAAGTTATATGAAATTTTGAGATTTGATTTCTCGGATTTTTTTGTTAAGTTTTAGTTAATTATTAGTTGGGATTACGGTTTTCTAATTTCTTTTACTAAAAATGACAGTTTTAAACAAAATCGACTCTCCGATCCAAACCAACTTAGGCGATTCCCAATCTACGGGCATCGGACGATTCCGATTCCGATCTTCAAAACTATGAACCAATTAATCGTACAACAAGTAGAATTTCTATTGATCCAAAAAAACAATGAAAAATTTAGTAGGAACAACAAGTGAACACAACAAATGATAATGATGTACGTTATTAATGTAACATGAGGTGACATTTTAAATTTTCTCAAGCTTGATTGTAAAATAATGAACATAATAAATATTTACAAATAAAATAAAAACATAAAAAAGTAATGATTAATTCATGAATTATATGTACTAAGATCGTAATCCAAAGATTGAAATGCTTATGATGATACGACACAAAAAAGAATTGAGTTAATTCCTGATTTTCTTTTTTGCTATATTTGTTTTATCTCTTTGTTGATTTGTATTATAACTTTAGGATTTTCTTGTAGGTCAATTTTAGACAGATAAATTGGGATCAAAGGCGCACGAGCACGGCCATCATACAACCATATAAAATAAGGCCCAGCGCAGCGCCCCATCCCAACCATAATTCGTCGCATCACTTTGCGTCTTAGCGTCGCATCAGTGCATATAAATACGCGCCAAAGACTTGGGAGCTCTCTTCGAAACGAAGAAGAAGAAAGGTATGGATGACTTGCGGAGCTCTGATTATCGTTCTATGAACAAATCTCTCAGCAGTGACCTCAATTGATCATTCCTCTTAATAATCTCGTCTATCAGTCTCCAATTGATCGATCGGTAGATTTTTCTTTCATTATACTGAATCTTTCTAATCCTTTAATTATCTGATAACATGATGCATTTTACTATTTACCTAGATAATCTGTGGTATTAGTTTCTCTATTTATCGATTCTTGAATTAGTACTAAGATCATCTTTGATCTGATGCAAAATTAATATTCAGGTTGATTTTAAATCAATACACGATGCATTCCATTACTAAACGGAGATTTGAAGAGCTATTTGGTACTGATTCCGATGATGATGATGTCAGGTACAATTACAGACTATTATTTAGTTAATCTAGGCATTATTGACCCATTTGGTACTGTACCAGTATCTTATCCATTTATATGTACCGGTTATTGATGCAGCATTGACATTAATTGAACATTATGGCATGTTTAGGTTAGAAATTGAGTTCTTGATAGAAAAAATCTAAGATACTTGTTTCATTTATAGTGATGATATTTTGCTTGATGGATTGGATGAAGAGCTAAAGGGAAATATATGTGATGATGTGAGCATTCTTAGTGTCATGAGCTAATTTGATCTTATTATAATTCTAGATTAAGTTATTTACCTTTTGAAGTCCATGAATTTATTGATTGTTTTAAAGGAAGTGAAATCCATCCTGGCCAATGGTATAAAACAAAAGGACTATATAATCGGAGTAGAAAGCAGAATGGGCCAAATTGAAAAAAGCTTTATTCAGGTACACATTCTTAATATATTCCTTTAAATGTAAATCACTGGTGAATAGTTTTTCATGTTACTCCGATTTTGTTTTGTTTTGGTTTTAGGATTATATTGAAGAGAACGATAATTTTGAACTATTGTATGCTAAGATTGATGATTGTGATCTTGTTTTCTCAGAAATTGCATCATTTCTAAGCAAATTTGTTGTAAGTACAAGTTCCATTTGAATTGAATTATAAATTTATAATCAAAATCATTAATTCGTATCTATCTTATGACAGGTGGAGATTGGCTCATTAAGTTCAGAGATAAGAAATCTCAGAGATGAATCAATAGATATAGGAATCAGGCTAAAAAATCGAAAGGTAAGGTAATAATATAAATTGTAATTTAATTTTCTATCGAATATTCTTATTGTATTTCCTTTGTTTTGAGCTTAATTTGGTGATTTAAATTGATATTCGCAGTTTGCAGAGGAAAAAATTGCGAAATTCGTGGAAGAAATTATTGCTCCTCCGAGTATGGTTAACATGATTATTGATGAAGAGGTACTAATATTCTGTCGAAATTACATTTTTTTTCTTTTTAATTGGCCTGATAATGTTTTGTTTTGAAGGTAAGCGGGGAGTATTTGAAAATTTTGGAGGTATTAAGCAAAAAGATAAAATTTGTTGAAGTTACCGAGAGGATTATTTCTTCAAAAGCTTTGAAAGATGTTAAGCCTGAACTTGAAAGGCTTCGACAAAAGGGCGTTGCTAAGGTTTTTTTATTAATAAGGAATTATTGCAAATTTTTGTTACTTAAATGTGGCTAAATTGGGATAAAATTAGGCTTGATTTCATAATTGATAATTAATCAAAGCTTAATTAAGGTTAATTTGGGGTTTATTGCATCGCTGACCCATCTTTTGGCTTTTTTTTGTAGGTTTTTGAATTCATCACAAATTTGTTCGATGCCTTGTCAAATGCCAATACAAATATCCAGATCATGCAACAAAATGTTCTTCTCAAATACAAGTAACCCTTGCAATTTACATCTATTTCGCGATTATGTATCCTCTAATTGAAATTTACAATTTTGAATAGTTCTAATTAGTGTCCAATTTTAGGTATATAATTAGTTTTCTAAAAGAGCATGACAAAGAGATGTATAACAATGTTCTTGCTGCATATGTGGACACCATGAACAAGGTCTGTGTTCTTTAATTTATTTAATACATTTAGGCTTGATAATTGATATTATAGAATTTTAGTCCTGTTTCTTATTTAATTGTGTTTTAACATCTTGATTTAGGTATTGAGCACGAATTTCCACGTGTACATACAAGCACTGGAGAGGTTACAACTGGAGGTAGCCAGTTCAAGTGACATAAGTGAATTTGAAACCAAGAACAAATATTTCTCCTTAAAAAAGGACGAGCAATTTAAAACCCGTTCTTCTATATTTTCTTTGGGGGATAGAATAGAAATTTTAAAAGAAATCGATCAACCCGCTTTAGTACCTGATATATCAGAGGGGAAATCCCTAAAATACCCTTACGAAGCCCTTTTTAGAAGTCTACTCAAACTTTTGATGGATACAGCTAGCTCAGAGTATGTATATTATTCTCTCTTCCTTTCAATATTAGTAATTAGTAGCTGCTAATTGTATTATAATATTGTTTACCAATGCGATAATTATGATATTTTTATTAGGTATCTATTTGTGGAAGCATTTTTTCAAGATGGATCCTTGTTTTATAAAATATTTGCTGGTACGACTCCATATAGGTTTAATTCGAGTACATATACATGAATTTTACAAACAATATTTTTGAATTATTATTTCAGGGTCTTTTGAAGCTATAAATACCCACTTGGATCGAGTTCTTTTTAATTGTTACGATGCGATATGCTTGATGCTTATGATTTCTGTTACACGTAAGCATCAGGTTTGTTCCGTTTTTATTTTCTTCACTTTTTTCTGTTTATCTTTTAAATTCTTATATTTTAGTTCAAAATAATAAACATTGATATTTCTATTTTCTTAAATTTAGATAAAAATGCATGGTAGAGAAATCCCTTGCCTCGATTCATATCTAGACAAGGTTCGATTAAATCGTCATCTCAAATTTTCATCTAACATTTATAAATAATTTCATTAATAATTTTATCAATGTACAATTAATAGGTTTTTATAGGTCTTTGGCCTAGATTCAAAATGGTGCTCGATATGCATCTCCAAACTTTACTCAAATGCGATGTCAAAACAATATGGGAAAATGATGTGCATCCCCATCATATCATAAGATGCTATGCTGAGTTCATTGCATCCCTTTTTCAGCTCAATTTTGAATATGGCGATAACCAGGTTCAAATTTGAAATTTGAAATTTCAAACTTCAAATTCTCATATAATCTTTCATTGTCAAAATTAAAAAAAAATGATTGTATTAACTTTTGCAGCTTGATATAAATTTGGAGAGGCTTAGGTTAGCTCTGGATAGTCTTCTTATTAAATTGGCCGTCAAATTTAGGAGGCTCAAATTACAGAATTTATTCCTTTTAAATAATTATGATATGATCATTAGTATATTAAAGGTAACTTTGCCTCTTTTTCAACCATGTAACAATTGCAAGTTTTACCATAGAAAACTTTTAATCTCGTAAAATAAATTTTTTTATAGGAGGCTGGTGTGGGAAGTGAAGCAAAAGACAAAGAGCTTGTTTTTTTTGAAGAAAAATTAGAAGGCAACATGATCTCATATGTGGTAAAACTACTCTCTTCTTTTTCGCAAGTTGCAAAAAAATCTTATTACCTTATTGCAGACAAGACCTTACAATTTGCATATTTGCAATTACACCCTTTATTGCAGGAAGAACTGCTTAGGGACCATTTTGGAAATCTTACCAATTATGTCAAGGATCATGTTTGTAAGTCCAAACATCGATACATTGGATTTAATTCAATTCTAAAAAATATAACATGATTGATTTTTCAGCCGAAGACCTAATTTCGTACAAAATCCAACCAACAATATCAGACATAGAGCCGATCCTGAAGGATTTCGCGGTAAAATGGAAAAGCATTCTAGAGAAGATGAACAAAGAAGTGATTACTTCATGTAGCAATCTTCTATGCGGAATGGAGATCCTCAAAGCTGCAATGTCTCAGCTTCTAAATTACTACACGCGAGTTTCGGAATGCGTCAAGATCATACCAGGCGGATCCGTTCTCAATAAACATTTGGTCTCCATTACCTCCATTTCTTATGAAATTCGTAAATATTCGAGAACATTGTAGGTTTTGTCTTTGCTCTCGAATAAAATAGTTTTTTTGTTTTGTTAATGCTGGTATAAAGAACATAGAAAATGTAAATATCAAACGAAAATGAAAGAGCATAGAAAATTGCAAAGTTGCCCTTGGCGATTGGTCTTGTAATCTTTATGGGAAATCTAGGAAAAGAATAACTCACATTCTTAATTTTTCACCCAACTTTTTAGGATATCCTTGTGCCAAATCATTATTTTGAACCAAAATTTGAATGATTGACTAACTATTTTTTTATTGTTATATTATCATTGTAGATATTTATGTGTGTATTATCTTACAACTAAGTTTGAATTTTATTTTAGAAGATCACACCATTTTACATTAATAACATGCATTAGTATCATTCATTAGATTTGTGTTGGACTATGTTCATTTAATTGTTTATCTTTTGTATCAACTAGAAATTATACGCGTAGTAAGATAATACTCGTGCTACGCGACGAGTGTGATAATTATATTTTTCATTTTGATACTATTTTTAATGATGATATAGCAATACCATCTCAAAATATTTATCATTTTACGTTATGTTGATCTCATCATTTTGTTAGAACTCGATTATGTACCGTCATGTATAAATTTTGTGATTATTTTACGTTGTGGTTTTTTTAGAGAAAAAATTTATATAACACCATTTTACGTTGTGGTAAAAAACTTTTTTTTCTTCCAAATAGTAATAACACCATTTTACCAAAATGCATAACAATATATATTATATAATTGTTGTGCATAATAGTTCACACGTACTCCATATTAGAATAAAATATATATAATTATAACACTCTCAACGTAGCGCGAGTATTGCGTTAATGATAATAATAATAATAATTTTGCAATTCTTTTTTTTTTTTTGAAGGAATAGCAAGTTGCCATTCAAATTTTATAAATAACCAAAAGGATAGTTTACAAGATGGATTTACATAGGCTAATCGTAAACTTGTATCGGGGAAAGAGGATCTACATGTCAGTGACCTATCCTAACTAAATTATGCATACTTGAGCCAAAGGTTCGTGTTAGAGAGAATGCAGTCTAGTAGTAGCGTATTGGAGGTTTTGCGAGAGGCGAAGATCCTATTGTTGCGCTCTTTCCAAATGTGCCAGATTGTCGATAGGAAAAGGGAAGACCAGTAGGCCTGTTGTGGACCGGCAATTTGTTCTCTATTGACTAGCCAGAATTCAATTAGACTTGGTGTGAGCACTAATTGTCTATCAATGACTGAGCCAATTAAGTTCCACAGGTGCATAGAGAAACTACAGTGAAGTAGTAGGTGATCAGTAGATTCCATAGTGGTGTTACACAAGACGCAGTGTCCAGACCCCGTCCAACCTTTTTTTCTAAGATTCTCGCCCGTTAAGATTCTATTATGGAGTGCTAGCCAACCGAAGAATCTTACTTTCTTAGGCGCCTTAATTTTCCAAAGTAGCGTATTATCCGGGTCAATTATTCCAGGATTGATGAATAGATCATAAGTATTCTTAGTGGAGAAGGGTGCACGATTTGTCACTGACTCGGTCGACGTGTCATATATGACTTTGAACTGGGGTAGTAATTTTCTTAGATCGTTTAAGAAGAATGATCTAGAACTTGGAGTGTCCAAGGCAAGCCAATCGGAATTGCAAGAGCCATAAAGAGTCGAAATAGTTAGTGGCCAAATGGAGTTTGTGTCTTCATTGAGTTTCCAAACCCATTTTAGAAGGAGCGACTCATTGTGAGTTTCAAGGTTGGTAATGCCAAGACCACCGTGTTTGATTGGTAGTGTTACTTTTCTCCAATTCACCAGGAAATGGCCTCCTGTGCATTTGTCTTTTCCTTTCCAGAGAAAGGATCTTGTGATCTGATTGATCTCTGCTATCACCCATTTCGGTAAGGAAAGCACTTGCATGAAGTGGATAGGTATCACGTTTAGCGTCGACTTGACGAGGGTCATTCTCCCCCCCGTGGACAAGCATTGTCCTTTCCAACCTGAGAGTCGATTTCGAAGTTTTTGAATTAGAGGGAGGAATGAAATTTTCTTTGGCTTTTTAGCCGAGAGAGGGATACCGAGATAAGTGATGGGTAACGAACCCTTTCGACAACCGAGGATCGATTGGATCGTGGAATGAAGAGATTCCGGAATGGCTATTGGGATGAAAGAGGTTTTATGCCAGTTAATTTTGAGGCCCGTCATTTCTGAGAATAGGGCAAGGGCTTGGGTGACCATTTTGAGGTTGGTTGGGGTTGCCTCGACAAAAATTATAGTATCATCGGCATATTGCATCGGTTGAGGTGCCAACTTAATTGGAAGAGAGAGGAGGGGGGTCATATTCTTAAACACCATTTGGAGTGAATGTGCTACTAGATTAAAGAGAAGGGGGGATAGAGGATCGCCTTGTCGAAGACCTTTTTCATGTTTAAAGCTAGGACCCTTGATCCCATTGATTTTGACACAAGAGGAGGAGGACTTTAGAATAGAGGAAATCCACGATGTCCATTTAGCTGGGAATCCCCGTACCTCAAGGAGTTTCAGGAGGTAACTCCAAGAGATCGTGTCAAACGCTTTTTCGAAATCCACTTTTAATAAGATCATAGGAATTTTTTTGCGGTGATAGAAAGAGAGAATTTCTCTTGTAGATATGAAGGCTTCCGCAATGGATCTTTTGGTGATAAAAGCCGATTGATATGGGCCTACAAGAGAAGGCATGAGTGGTTGTAGGCGTTGTGCCAAAAGTTTAGAGATGAGCTTGGATATACACGTGATAATACTAATCGGGCGGTAATCTTTCATCTCTATTGGTTCATTTGTCTTGGGGAGTAGAGAGATGTTAGCAAAATTGAACTTATATAGGGGGAGGTTCTCTTCATGGAAGAGACTAATAAGTTTGGTGACATGGTCTGAAAGATAATCCCAATAAAATTGAAAGAATTCGATTGGAAAGCCATCGGGACCTACCGATCGTCCTTTAGCCATCGATCGGATTGTTTCTTTTATTTCTAGCGAAGAGAAGGGGAGGTGAAGTGAGAGGAGAGTGTTTTCATTGACCAGATGGTGTGGAAAGAGGGTGGAAAGGTTGGTAGTAGATGTACCTAGGTCCGATGATCCCAATATTTTTTCGAAATATTCGGAGAAAGAATTTCTAATGGTATTTTCGTCATCAATACATGACCCGTTTATATTGAGATGATTAATACGATTATAGAATTTCTTGAATGATGCGAGTTTGTGAAAGTAGGAAGTATTGTTGTCTCCCAATTGAATCCAACGACAAGAGGATCGTTGTTGCCATTTAGTTTCTTGATCATTGGTGAGCTTGTAAATTTTTTCTCTAAGAGAGATGCGGAAAGCAAATTCATGAGCTAGTAGGGCTCGGGATTCTTCCGCTAAATCGAATTGTCTAAGTATTTTTTTACACAATTGTAGATCGTGATTATAATTTTTGAAGGTCTTATTGGCCCAAGTTGATAAATGTTTCTTTGTTCTTGACATCTTTTGTAGAAAGGAGTTGGTGATGTTATTACCATGTGAGTTATCAACTTGCCAAATGTCCTTAATCACATTTGTTGCTTCTATATAGTTGCACCAAAAACGTTCAAATTTGAATTCGCGTTTTTTGTGCCTTTGAGTAGTCTCAATTTTAAGGACTAGGGGAGAGTGGTCGGATGTCGTCATAGGGAGATCATTGAGTGAATTGGTTGTATTGAGAGTTAAAAAAGCCGAGGAGAGCAAGACTCTATCTAGCTTAGAGAGTGTGGGAGCTTGTCTTTTATTAGACCATGTGAAACGTTTATTAGGTAGTGGCACTTCATGAAGATTGGAGTTGTCAATGAAGATATTGAATAGAGAGATAAGATTAAGATTTGGGGAGGTGGAAGTAGTTTCGGAGGCGTCCCGAATGAGATTAAAATCGCCCATAATAATCCATGGAATAGATTGCGGGTTTGCTCCCTCAAGTTGGGATAGAAAACAAGATTTGGAGGAATTATCCGTGGGTCCGTAGACGTTTGTGATAAGTATGGGGGAGCGATTTTCCATTTCAAGAGTAACATTAGTGAAAAATTCTCGATGTTCACTAGTTATTAGCTTGAAATTATTAGACCATGCGGTCAAAAGTCCTCCCTTGGAGTTGACCGCATCTTTCGAGTAAAAAGAGGTATGATTAGAAGGTAAGAAATGTTTGATGGAAAATTCATTAAGAGACTCTCTTTTTGTTTCTTGTAAACAAATAATGTGTGCTCCGGAGAGCCGTAGAGTTTCTTTCACTAAATTACGTTTTTCCACTTGTCCTAAACCGCGGACATTCCAAGTTACAAGTGATAAGTTTTGATATAACATACTAAACAAGTAATTTCTAAGGAGGAAAGAAAAAGAAGTAGACTATAAAGTAAAGTCGAGTTTGTAGTAGCCTAAGCGACTAGAAACTCGACCCCTTGTTCTTCGGGTTGAACTCCCCCTCCATGTCCGAAGTTTCCGTAGGAGCAAGACTAGAGGGCGTCTCGTAACCTTTGCAAGAGAAAGAAATAGAATTAATATTTGAGATGATATTAGATTTTTTTTTGAGAATTGAGATTGGGTAAAGTTTTGTCGGCTTTGGTGCCGTAGCTAGAGATTGCGATAGTGCTTGCAAGGAGGGAGGAGGAATGTAGGGGATAATTGCTAAAAGATTTTCTTTAGCTAACTGTGCATTAGACGTTATAGTCTCATCACTAGAAATGGGGTCAGGACCAAGACATGATCTAGGTTCGTTAATTTGAGTCTTAGTCAAAGGCTTTGAGCTAAGTTTTTCTTCCTCAAGGAGTGAAAGGATTCCGGCTTTGGACAGAGAAGAGGAGGCTGGGATTTTATTAACTTCAGTCATTTTTTTATTGGTTTGTGAAATTAATGTTGTTTTTACTTCACTAATGGTGGGCATTAAGTGTGATTCATAATTGTTATGATTCTTTGTTGCACTTGTAACCTGGTTATTTTCTTCATGGTTAAGAGAGTTGTTTATTTCATGGCCCAGGACTAAAGAAGTAGAAGAGAGTAAGTTAGATGCTGGGCCAGATTTAGTTGATTTTTTAACTTTCTTAACTTTCTTAGTTTCGGTGGGCTTAGCACTCGGCCCAAGCAAACCCTTTTTCTTAGACTTAGAATTCTCGGATGAGATATTCAAGTCTTGCGGCCCATTTGGGAGGCTTGTCTTTATCAAGAGTTGTTGCTTAAGAGATGCAATAGTGGTATTCATACCTGAGGAGAGAGATTCTTCCGATTCTTCTAGAAGAGGCGCCTGTGCACTAGGAATTGGACTGTTGTGGACCATCTCAGAGGCCCCTCCTTTATGTTGTCGAATCAGCTCAAGACCCGTGTGTAGAAGGTTCTGAATACGGATTTCAGACTGGTCCTGATTCGTGTCCCCTTGAAAAACAGTCTGTTCTTCAGAGAATCGCTCCAGAGCTATTTTGGCCGCTTCTAAAGCTTGGTGCTCGCGCATGGTTACTCGATTGTCCTCGTGTGAGAGGTTCAGGCTGCCACGTGGGTTGCCACGTGGAATCTTTCTTGATATGGAATCGCCATTAGAGGCTGATTGAGCTTTTTTGACGAGATCGTGTAGATCCCCAGCGATTGAAGCAGGAATCAACGAGCAGATAGTGGCGAACCATTCTTTTTCTAACACTATTTTGCTGCTCTCGTTCGAATCATAGTGGTTGGATTTGATCGGAATGGAATCGGAGGAGTTCTCGCAATCAATTCGTGTTTTGTCTCCTACTTCTTCTTCATCAGAGGCTGTCGTAAAATTGTAGGTTTTGCGAAGGAGGTTCCTTGCTTCTTCTTTCCTGATATCGTCACGGATCGCTTCGAAGAGTTCATCCGGTGGAGAGGGATCCGGGGGTGAGTGAAAACGGAGAGGATCGTTCGCCCGTTTGAGAAAGTTGAGACGAACGACCGAGCAATGACCAATTCCTCCTAGAAGAATTTTTTGCGGCACACTCGATAAGGCAGAGACGGCAAGCTCCACCTCTAAAGATTCCATAGATTGAATCGTCTCAAGAGGCCCATGCTGCAGCAATATACCCGCTAGTCCGAGAAAAGAAGCAAGAGCATCTGAGTCCCATGCTTGAGGGGGGAGTCCGGTGAGCTTGAACCATGCACGATATGGGTATGTGATGGAGAAGGCGTTAACCGAGACTTCCCAAGCAAAGTTCACAAAATTTGCTCTTCTCAAGGGTAGTAGGTCGTTGGCAATAAAATTATCGCGATTAACGTCTGGTGGTAGGAGCAGGATGTATCGTTCTTTCGATAGTGTCGCAAGCTCGTAAGGATGTTCCCAATTTCGTGTCTTCTTTACGAGAATATCTACAGCATGCAGATTATGGTTTGGTACGAGTCTTGCGTCGATGACCACTCCATGTCTCCAACGCGCTACTTCCCGCATTTGTTGAGGCGTATGCTTGAGATGATAAGTAGCAAACTCCGGCCTACCTGGAGGCAGACTCAGCTCGTCCGGTTGCTCATGGTAAGCTGCGTGAGTGCTGACCACGGGTGGGGCATTACTCGGTTTAGTGCTGGAGGGGACATGGGGGTTGGCTCGCCTGAATGTTCTTTGCACACTTGTCTCTCAGGCATGGGGGTTGGTTCTTACTTGTTGCTTGTTCTTAAGGGGTACTCGAGGATTGGAGGAGGTGGATGAGCGACAGTTCTTCGCAATATGGCCGGGTTTTTCGCAGTTGATGCATACCCGAGGCTTGCGACAAGTATCCGCAATATGACCCGGAGTTAGGCATTTTCCACACTTGTCTACTGGCGGCCAAGTGGCTGGTTTCCGTCTAGGCTTCTTGGCGGACAATGGTGAAGTCTGAAGCTTGTTCAATGGTCGCTTCGTGCCCGAGGAGCCTCCATGGTGGTAAAACGGATTAGTTATATCCTCGGTCGCCGGTGTGTTATGGATAGCCATCTGAGGAGGAGGTCTCGCAAGTATTCCGGCATAGGAGCCACGCGGGGGGATGGTGATGTTACGTGGTGGGGAAGTAGGTATAAGAGGCTGCTTTCCTTTCCTATCTGCCATCACCGCGGTGTTTGGGAGGTGTAGTTTGGCTATATCAAGAGTGGAAAGAGGAGAGTTGTGTGGGGGGTCTGAGGGGGATGTGGGTATTAAATAGGGGTTGTAGGGGGTGAGGGAAGGCTGGTTTGCTTTTTTGGAGATTGAAAACCAGCCATCGCCATGAGCGTGAGCTCTAAGTCCTCTCATCCCCTGTAGTTCTGAGCAAACAAAACCTTAACCATACTCATTGGCATGAATCAGGCATGAGTTTATAATTGGTTTAAAAGTAGATTGATATTTGATGAATTTTGCAATTCTTGATATACTAATTATGTCTTGTCTTCGTAAAGTTCATCTCTAATTTTAAAGTAAAATAGAGTTCAATTTACATTTTCATAGCACCCAATCAATAACTAAAGTCACGTTTAAATTATGTCTGGCCTCAAATATGCATTAGTAAATAAGTTAATATCAATTATTGTACTACCACCAAGAACCTAAAAGGTTAATCAAACCGTAGACAAGAATGATTGATTAAAACATATCAAAACCTAGAATTGATTAGATTCAACCATTCTGTGCATCTCAGCAAAGAAACCTTTTGTCCCTAGGCCTATAAAGAAAAGAAACGAGCCCAATCCGCATCAATCTCCACCCGAGATGGTACCATCATTTATACTAACTTTTTCCCCGCGCAATTGCGCGAGAGCCCTCGAGTTTGTCATGATTATTCGCACATCCGTGATTTGGTATATTTTTAACCCCCTAATTTTTTTTGTATATTGTAAAAAATCCTCTATCTTTTCGTAAACTCCAAAAAAAAATTCTTTACCAAACATTTATTTTAAAATACTCCTTATGGATGATATTAATTTTTTTTTTCCAAAATACCCTCCAAATCTCATATGTAATAATTAAAAGTTATTTTTGTTATTTTTTATTAATTTTAAGAAAATTCATAAACACTTCTTAACATGTAGTGATTTAAAAAAATTTAAATTATTACATATTTTGTTTATATAATTTTAATATTCCATTCTTTATTCATAAAAAACTAACATTAAATAATAATAAATAAAAATCTTGCAAATATATTCATAGAAAATATCTATTTAAACATCTAATTTTTATTTTAGTTTTCCTTTTATGTATTTTTTAATAGTTTTATGATATTTTAATTTTAAATATTTGCAAGATGTTCTTTTAATAATATTGTTCAACTTATTATAATTTTATGTTAGTTTTTCAAGAAAAATAATACATAAGTCGAATATTTGTAATGAATGAAATATTAAAATTATATAACATATAACATATAGTAATTTTTTTTAATTATTATATATTACAAAAAGTTTAAGAATTTTTTAAAATTAAAAAAGCATTTTTTTTAAATGAATACATATGTAAATTAATTGTTTTTTACAATATCTAAAAATTTAAGGAGTCTTTTGAAAATTTTCCATGTAAAGTGGTGATAGGGAGGCATAATAAGGTGGTGATGTGGAGGCATGAGATGAGAGGAATTATTAATAATGTAAAAAATGACCGAAATTTATATTAAAAATGACCAAAATGTTAATAAAAAGTACCAAAGTGTGAACTAAAACTGAAAATGACCAAGATATAAATAAAAAGAACTATAATGTAAATTCAAAAATGTAAAAAAGGACTGACATGTAAATAAAATAGGATCAAGATGTAAATATGAAGGACCAAAATATAAGTTTCTAAACTTAAAAGGAAAAAAATGTAAATAGAAAGGATCAAAATGTTATTTTTTCAACAAAAAAGGACCAAAATGTAAATAAAAAGGACCAAAATATAAATTTTTTTTTTCAAAGAGGCCCCTGGAATAAAGTGTAATTTTTCAAACTTGAAAGGACCAAATGTAAATAAAAAGGACCAAAATGTAAATAAAAAAGGACCAAAATCTAAATAAAAAAGAACCAAAGTGTAATTTTTTCAAATAAAAGAACCAAAATGTAAATAAAGAAGGACCAAACTGTAAAAAAAAATATTTTTTTTTACAAAGAGCCCCCTGGTGACGTGGCTGCACAGATTTCTCCCAAATCTTGCTACTTTATATATATGAATAGATATTTGAGGCCATATAATGTACCCTCTAATTTTTCCACAACATCCGCTGTATTTCTAATTAACAGTTAATTATCATGGTAATTAACCACGTGACACTTCATTAACAGTTAATTAATACATAATTAAAATACGGGGGCTTCTATCATACACCATTTTCCTTATCATACATCCATTTTCAAGAATATTTGGAGTAAGAGTCTTTCTTCCATACACCATATTTTTGCCTTTGTTTTTCGATGAATTAAATCCCAACCATACATTCATACAAGGGTATTTCGGGAAGAATCAAATAACCGGTTCTCTAACAAAAAATTTCTTAAACAAAGGTTTAACTTTTTTCCTAGGAAATGAGGAGTTAATAATGGTGCATTTAATATCGATCATATTATTCTACAATTGTATGGCATTGGTCACAGTCCATTGAGTATGATTATGTTAATATTTACGTAACTAGATAGTATAAGTTGAGCATTTCTCATATTATATCATTATATGAGCACTATATCATTATATGAGCACTAGATTAAAAATTATACATCCAAATTAAAAATGCTATATATTAAAAATAAGTATATTAGTCTTGACAATAGTATAATATCACCCAAAAATAATAAATTAAACTTAAAATAGTATATTGGCATTAAAAATATTTATTAACAATAAAAACAGTACATAACAATTAAAAATAGTATATTGACTTTACATGTAATGATACTGTACAACAAATAATGATTCATCTAAAAATTATAGGTTAATGTTTCAAATGACATATTAGCATTGTAAACAATATATTAGCACAAAAACAATACAAAAATATTAACAAGTATATTAACACTTAATAGATATATGAGTGTTTAAGTTACTTTTTGACAATACAATAATTTATTGATGATGAAGGTAATCAATTGACAAAAAAATAATATATTAACACTTAAAATAGTTTATTGATATTATTTGTGATACCAGCATATTTTTGTTATTACAGTAAAATAAAATATCAAAATTTACAAGTTTATTGAAGATGTAAATAATTAAATATTTGCCTCTTATAATTTTCCGAATATAAGTATGAATCTAGATGTATCCGGATATATTCGATTTGGATATTGAGACCAATATTATATTGTAATTAATATTATTTACAAAATTAATTTTGAAATGTAAAATATATATGTTTCAATTCAAATATTAAATTACACATAAAATATATTTTTATGTAAATATAATATTATTAGCATAGAAAATATTATCAACTAGAACGCCATTACAATTAATAAATGTTTGTTTACATATTTAAGTATCACTAACCAAATAACAACAACAATAATAATAATAATAATATAAAATACATGTAAAATAAAAAAATCAAAGATTAATAAAAAAATATGGTGATGTACGGCGTGTACAAAATTTTACATATTCAAGTATTATTATTATTATAACAACAACAACAACAACAACAACAACAACAACAACAACAACAACAACAAACATGTAAAATCACAAAATCAAAGATTAATAACAAAATATAATGAATTATACATGAAACTATTAATATCCGAATATGCATTTACTTAACAAAACATATACAATAAATATACAATATATTAATGCCCTCATTATTTTAAAATATAGTTAAACTTTTCATATTATATCATATAAAATATAATAACATAAATAATGATGCCATCATTATTTTATTTAACATAATAACATAAATATATCATATGAAATATAATTAACTTTTCATATTATTGTTATATGTATTTTTAAAATAAATATATTAAAATATATTAAATATATTAATATGAAAATATTAATATATAATCATATAACTCGGTGAGTTTGATTTAATCGAATTCAAAAGTAGTAAACATGATACAGTTCATTAAGATTGACTTGATATTAAATGTGAAAATGCATCATTTACGCTTAAAATTATTAGTGCATTAATATATTAATCAAGAATGAAATGTGTTGTCATGTAAATCCAACAACTTTAAACATATTTATATGAAATACCTAAGTATACATTAAAAATTAATATAATAAACTAAAAGATGATAAATCATCACTTTCATTCAATGATTTACGTCAAAACTTAAATCATTGATTAACCATCGATTTTATAATCATAATTTCTTTGTGGACATTTATATGTTGATTATTTAATAACATAATTTAAGTATTCAAAGAAGGCCACATCATTGTATGTTAATGACGTGTATTATCTTTACTAGTTAGATTCACGTTGCGATGGACATATTTAATTATTTAACATTTCACATTGTATTAAATGATAAAATGTAAACATGATTGAATATAAACCACGATGTAAGGTGAAAATTGTATATTTGAAATACTAATAAATTAATATAGTGAATTTTAAAACAAACAACATGTACTAATGTTATTATTAGAACTTTAATTATAAAAATTCATCAAATATATTTGTTTCAATTTTTTTTATTAGAACTTTAATTTAAAAATTTCATCAAATATATTTGTTTCAGTTTTCTTTTTATTTTGGCATTCGTACATTATATAAAAAAAATACGAAAATACAATGCAAAAATACATATTTACATAATAAAAATTTAAGTGTTAATATTTATTTTTTTTTAAAAAAAACACTATAAGAATCTCATACAATACTAAGTATATTAAATTTTTGTTTTTGCTCAAATAACTTTAATATTATTTTTTAAAAAAAAATTGAAATTAAAAAAAATAGTTTATCTATATAACTTCTTAAACTTAAAAACATCTATCGAATAGTATTGTTCTTTTTAAATATAAATTTTAAAAGTCATATGATATAGCATAATTTATAATTTTATTATGCTAAATTAAATGTTGATACAACTTATTAAATTACCTTTTCTATTAAACATATACATAATATACATAATCGTACATAAATGAGTTCAAATAATTTTGTTTTTAATCCGTATTACTCGATCTCGTTCCTGAAATCATCACGGATAAAATTATTGAAATTTGAAGATGGTTCAAACCTAAAATATTTTGAAATTTTTATTACCGGGTACATATAAGGCTAAAAGTGTGTACGTATGTATTAGTGTCATTTTAGGAATGATTCATGCTCAAATTTGTAAATATAAAATAAACAAATTTCACGTTAAAATATGAATTTGAATATTATTTGGCGAAGACCAAATTTCATTGGAGAATGATGAAAATAAAGTTTTTTCCAAGAAAATTAATTGCAGAACTATTTCAATCATATATTTCTAAAAATTAAAATATTACACGTACTTCCAAATCTTCACGAAATATTCTACAACTCATGCAATAAACTTCAAATATTATGTATACTATTTTATTATTTTTTTGTCATTTAATTCCCTAACTAACTTCTAATAAAATAATAATGTCTTGTATTAATACTTAGATTATTGCATATTATATCACAAAAATGAAGCCGCAATTTATCCTGTCCTATATATCATTAATTTTTCTGAGGCCCGAGGACAAATTATTTGGCAGCTGCCACCAATAAACCCCTATCTATTTCTTCTCGTACTTCACACCTGACAAAAAAATTAAAAGAAAAGACATGTTTTCATTTTTTTTTGCACCAAAATTTTATAAGACAAATGACGTGTTATGTATAATGACACATATACCCTTGACTTTATATTTAGATAAAAGTCTGATTTTGCCTCTCAACTTTTATCAAAATGTTCAATTTGCCCCCTCACTTTTTTTTTGCACGTTTTTGCCTCCTAAATTTGTTTAATTTGTTCGTTTTGCACCCTGCCGTCAAATAATGGTGCCGCCTCAGTTAAATCATCGTTAGATCCGTTAAAGTTAACCCGACCCATTAAGAAACCCGTTAAGCATAAACCCTAGCACCCGTTTAATCTGAAATTGAAATCGAAATCGAAATCGAAATCTGAAATTGAAACCCTAAGTTAAATTGAAACCCTAAATTGAAATTAAAACCCTATTTTAAATCTGAAATTGAAACCCTAAATCTGAAATTGAAACCCTAAATCGAAACCCTAAATCTGAAATTGAAATTGAAATCTGAAATTGAAGTCCAAATTGAAACCCTAAATCACGAGTGACCAGGAGAGAGATACCAGGAAAGAGAGAGACCAGAAGAGAGAGAGATACAGGACAGCGAGACCAGGAGAGAGAGACCAGGAGAGACCAGGGGAGAGAGAGACGAGGAGAGCGAGAGAGAGACTAGGAGAGCGAGAGAGGACTGACCTGGCTGGAGCACGGCGCTGGAGCACGGAGCGGAGCGGAGCGCTGCGGAGTTCCTGAGAGTCGCTGGAGTGCTGCGCGAGCGAGCGAGAGAGAGAGAGAGAGAGAGAGAGAGAGAGAGAGAGAGAGAGAGAGAGAGAGAAGAGAGAGAGAGAGAGCGATGCGCGAGCGCGAGAGAGAGAGAGAGAGAGACGCTGTACTGTGCTAGGGTTTATGCTTAACGGGTTTCTTAATGGGTCGGGTTAACTTTAACGGATCTAACGATGATTTAACTGAGGAGGCACCATTATTTGACGGCAGGGTGCAAAACGAACAAATTAAACAAATTTAGGGGGCAAAAACGTGCAAAAAAAAAGTGAGGGGGCAAATTGAACATTTTGGTAAAAGTTGGGGGCAAAATCAGACTTTTTCCTTATATTTAGGTTACCGGGTCAAACCCATTCCCCAAGTATACTTTAACCGGCTGATTAATTTTAACAGGTTTTCCTAATTAATACAGACCGCACGATCAAAATAGATGAACGGTAAAAATTAGTTTGGTGTATTGAAGAAAAACTATTGGAGTAATTATCCATTTATGAATATTTAAGGTAAAGATTCAAATATATTTATCAATTAATGTTTGACTAAATTGAAATTTTTTGTTGTTCATTTAAACAAAAATCTTCATAAAAGATTAATTTTATGATACACTATTTTACAAATATAATTAATTGCTAAAATACCCAAAATACCCTTTTAAAAGGGTGTATGATAGAATTCCCCTTAAAATACATATACATTAACAATTTTTAATTAATAACAATTAACTATTAATCAGATGTTTTTCCGTTAATGACCATGTTCATTAATCATCAATTAATGATGATACAGAGGATGTGATGGGAAAATGAAAGGTATGGCATAATTATCTTATATATTTGGGCCTACCATCACTTACCGGCCTATATGCTAGACTCGGGTCGTGTGGGAGCCTTGAATATTCCATTCCTGATCACATGCTACCAAAAGTATCTTGATTAAAACCAATAAAAGTAATTAATGAGTTATTGATGTGTTCAAACAATTTTTAAGGTTTTAAAGGGGATATTTGTATACATTTAGGTTTCAATCGAAAATACAAGAGTAGATAACAACATAGCTCTCACTCCAAAAAAAGTACTGTAACCTGTCAATATATATCACATAATCTCGTAGAATCGCAAGCAAAACTCATGAAGATTACTAATATCGTGCTCAGCTCTAAGCTCTCGCAGCTCCTATTGTTCTATTTTGCATCCTTAGGCTCAAAACACGAAAACAAAAATCATAATCATAAAAGCGACTGAGTTTTGAACGTAACTTCTTAACGCAAATCAATCATGGCTAGCACAAATGTCGCTAAAAATAGTTAAATGAATAACTTTATTGAATAATATCACATTCCAACAAATGACTCCATAACTCAGTTGGTTGAGTGATTAATACAATAAAATCATATGTTGTAGATGTTATGCTTCGAGTCTCATCGGCATCATATAAAAAAAAAATGTACCAGTAGCAACGACAAGTGATTAAAAAAAATATGTACCAGTACCAACAAGCAACGACAAGCATAAAAAAAATATGTACCAGTACCATTAAAAAAAAAATATCACATTCCTAAAAACTTGTTGAGATAAGTTAAATATCTTAAAATCTTCTATTGAAATTCTTTTTCTAAAATATGTAATTAAAAATTACTTTTCAAGACTTTGAAAACTCGTAAAGTTTGCGATTCCCCCAAATTATTTACGTAAATCAACTGATGTAAATATTTTTTTGCGGGTGAAGGTATCAACAACATTCAATTGAACTGCAATTAAAATGAATAGTTAATTCAACTTTGAAAGCACACAGAACTTTGGAACAGCAAATTTTATACTAGAGCCTCGACGATCTGGATATCCTTGCGCCAATATACGAGAGTGAATATAATATATTAATAAAAACTATGTTAACTACGAAACATTGTATATGCTCATATACTAACAAAGTTTGTGGTGCTTCACAATCTACTTAAATAACGATATTACATATATACTAAAGAGTGATGCTATATATTATTTGCATGCAACATTTGTTAAATATTATAATATATTTATTATAATATTATATAAAGATAAATATATTTTAAGAAACGCCCGAATCAAATAATATTTTCATATTTTATGAGTAACTAATATATGCAACTTGAGTTCAACTAAATGAATATGTATCAGAATTTGACACCTACATACATACATACATACATACATACATACATACATACGTACATACACAAAAAATAATTATTACATTAGTTTATATTATATATACTATTTATTTTAGTATTCATTTGTAAATTATAAATGCATTTTATGCAAATATAGTATTATTTGAAAGTATGAAACAAAGATTTATTTGATATAGAAAATTTGAACGATATTTTTTTTTACAAAAAATATTATTTTCATTTTATTTCGTTTGAATTTACAAACCTAATGTATTGGTAAAAGAAATCAAAAGGTATTATATCCTCTCCAATCATCAATCATAAATCACATTCAATCAACCAACTTTATTTCTTTAATTATCAAGATTTTTTACCGGTTAATTAATTTTATGAGGTTAAGACAATTAATACGAGTTAATAAAAAAAAAGACAATTAATATGAAAAACAAATAAACACACATTATTTGTCGAGAACAAAATCGTATATATTATCATTTGATTCTCTCTGACATCTCATCGGATAAATTAAAGTATTATGGGAACCATCCAATATGCTGAACTAATATGGCTATGGTTTTCTTTCATTCTAGTATACATAATGCAGGTATATATTGAATTTGACACTACCATGTTCGAGAATGAAAACTGCATGATAATGCATATCATTTGCATGATGCAAGTACATTGTCAGTCATGCAACAAAAGTATTGTCGTAGTAACCGCTGCCAAAAGATAATTTTCATGCCCTAAAAAATAACCACTGGCAAAAGAAAGTATTCGGGCCGATAAAAGTAACCGCTGCCAAAAGGTAGTTTTCGTGCCAATAAAAGTAACCAATGGCAAAAGAAAGTTTTCGTGCCGATAAAAGTAACCACTGGCAAAAGAAAGTTTTCGGGCCGATAAAAGTAACCGCTGCCAAAAGGTAGTTTTCGTGCCGATAAAAGTAACCCCCGTCAAAGGAAAGTTTTCATGCCGATAAAAGTTACTGCTGCCAAAAGATAGTTTTCTTGCCGATAAAAGTTACTACTGGCAAAAGAAAGTTTTCGTGACGATAAAGTAACCGCTGCCAAAAGGTAGTTTCGTGCTTATTATGTATCCTCTGCCAAAAGATAGTTTTCCTGCCGATTAAAGTGACCGCTGCCAAAAGGTAGTTTTCGTGCCTATAAAAGTAACCGCTGCCAGATGTTAGTTGTGGTGGCTATAAAAGTAACCGCTGCCAGATTTTAGTTGTGGTAGCTATTACAGTAACCACTGCCAAAATAAAGTATTCATGCCGACGAAAGTAACCTCTGCCAAAAGTTAGTTTTCGTGTCTATAGAAGTAACGGCTGGAAAAAGAGTTTTCGTGCCCACGAAAGTAACCGCTGCCAAATATAGTTTCCGTGCCATTTAAATAGCCGCTGCCAAAAGATAGTTTACGTGCGCCAAAAGTTAGTTTTGGTGCCTTTTACTGTAACCGCTGTCAAAGATAGTTATGGTACCGATTACAGTAACCGCTGCCAAAAGATAGTTTTGGTGCAATTTACTTTATGCCGCTGCCGAAGGATAGTATCCGTGCCGATTGCATTAACAGCTGCCAAAAGATAGTTTTCGTGGTAATTACTTTCCGCTGCCCAAAGATAGTTTTCGTGCCTATTGCATTAACCGCTGCCCAAAGAAAGTTTTCGTGTCTATTACATTCTGCTGCCCAAAGAAAGTTTTCGCGCCGATTACATTCTGCTGCCCAAAGATAGTTTTCTTATCTATTACATTCCGCTGCCCAAAGATAGTTTTGTGCTACAAAACACCTTAATTTTCAAGAAATTATAAACATAATATGAATTATTTTATTAAAAACTTCACGTCATTATAGTGGGCCAAATTAACTAACTAGTTAGCTCGTATCTCTATCACACACTACACAATTCCGGTTATAAAATTAAAATAGGCCAAATTACAAAAAATCTAGCAACCCAATTGTAAAATTCTTACAAGAATCAATTTTTTTTTAATGTATATGATATTAGATGTATGTTGCTAAATGTACAGAGAAGCTGAATTCTCATTTTTAACTATGATAGTGAGAAATGATTGTGCAATTAGATCATATCCCTGGACAGATATGGTTAATTTCAACACTAGTTATTTCGAAAGGGGCTAATCACTAATCTCCGAATCAATTGTTTTGACAATTCGACACCTAATCTTTTCAAACCCAAATTGAAATCGGAATCCACGACTCAAATTGATTAAGCTCTCATCTGACGTGTGTTGTAAGAACTGCAACCAGGACATTTGTGCGCCACAACGTGAAATTGCACATTCGATTTCGCTCCACAATCATTGCACAAAATCGATACCTAAACAAGATTTCAAACAATATCATGACCAATTTTAGTGAAAAAAATAAAATCAAGATTTCTTACCAGCTTGTTTTGAAATACACGCGGCATGGGCGTGGCTGCAACCTACATTATCATATATATTATATCATATTAATATCGTAAAGTATATTTTTCATACAAATCGATCATTAAATTTCAAATGACAAAACCTCTTGATCGAGTTTTTGCCACACACCAGACATGTCACACATGGATCTCGAACATATTGGACATGAATACCTGTCAAAATACCGAATATTTAGTGGAAATAAAATTATTCATATATTTATTTATGTGAATTTAATAACTTACTGGACATGAACGCTCATCTCTTTCAAACAGTCAAAATGAATAGTGTGGCCACATGGGAGCACCCTTATATCTTTTGTTGAATCAAAAAGATACTAGTACCAAAAATTAAAATGAAAATGAAATAATTCAATTTTAGTTCAAAATAAATTCTGAAGATTTTTAGGGGTGTATGATGAAAAGTTTAATTACCTCCAAGCACACGGGACAATTGTGATGCATTGCTTTTTCGAGACATTTGTGTGAATCTTTGACAACGTTGCTATAACAACACTCTGAAATTAATACAAATAAAACAACAAATTTAGCTTAATTTAAAAATTGAAAACAAAATTCAAAATCTCGATACTATTGAATCTTAAGATAGTTAAATACCACATGTATAGCAGTGAAAGAAATTCTCTCTGCCACCAATTCTGTATGGGGGAACAAAATACAAAAGGACTATTAGGACTATTGTAATTAAAGAATATAACAATTAAGAAGGACCAAAATGTAAAAATAACAAAAAAAAAAAGACGACCTAAAACTTTACCTGCAAATTCCGCAGCCATAACAATGGTATTGCTTCTTTGAGACCTACAGAAAAAAAAGTGCAGACCATATTTAATTAGTATAAACTTTCAGGGTGTAATTCATAAATAAACAAGTAGCAAAAGTTTAAACTTACATCATCATCGAAAAACTTGCAAATGCTGCAAAAATAATTTCCCATGCGTACTCCACAATTCGAGCAATTTTGTTGCGCCTATCATAAATATTAGCCGCAAAAAAAAAAATTAGCAAAAGAAAGGTCAATGTTACCTATAAATAGATTTTTGATATATCTCAAGTTCAAAGTCAAACTGGATAATATCAAATTTATCCTTTCAAAACATAAATTCTATCAGATTTACTCGTTCATGTACTTTTCCATAGAACTATTGGCCTTACTGCAAAATCTAAATATCAAATTTGATAGAATTTGGGTTCTAAGAGGGTAAATATGATAATATCATTTTTAGGAGGATAAATTTGATATTTAAGTTTGGGGGAGGATGCATATCAAATTCAGCCTAGTTTCGATTCGTAGGTAAAAATTTACATCTTGCTCTGTATTGCAAAGAGAGCAAATAATCTTGATCACTTGATGACGAGGGATTTCATGCCGATCTCGCACCTCAATTTCGAATAAATTCTGCCACCAATTAAATCTTTTCTTAAAACTAAAATCTAAAAGTATGTTCCTTCTCTAAAATTAGAAATTGGTCGAATTTATTTTTAATACCTTAGCTTCATTGTGGCAATGGCGACAATCGAAGATTTCATCACAACATGGTGCTCTTATCTTGCATCTCCTCCTGTAATGCACACACCTATAAAAATACCAAAAAGAGGAAACTCAAAATAGAAATAAAAAAACTTCGCAAAATTAGTAAAGGTAAGTAAAGAGAAATGTAGGAACTTCGCACATACCCATATTCTCCCAGACCCAAATCCATCCTTTTCTCCTTACTTTTAACCTCAATTGCAAAAACCCCAATTTTCTGACAAACAACAAAGATTCAATCCACATTCACAAAATCCATCTCATGAAATGAAAGAAAAAGATCTACAGAAATAAATTGCTTTTGGTGGCATTCAACTTTTAACCCATCTCACTTCTTCTCGTAAAATCCGACTCAATACCACCATTCTCATCGTCTCCCCTTCACGACGAGACAACGAGAACAAAACCCAAAAAGGAAATAAAATGACCACAACAAAATAATTATTCTATAATGCATATGTTAATAATATTCTCATTCGAAAATGAGAGAAAATAGTGTACAAAGCATTTAAAAGATGCTACTCATGCCGCCCAATAGAAACGAAAGGAGATTTGGACGAAACTTGACGCACCGATGCGGACTTGATATCTCGATGGAAGAGGAGGGGATCGTGTTGCAAAGGGCCAACGGGTTAGTGAAGAGGAGACGGAGGAGTTTATACGGGAATTTTTCAAGGATTTTTAAAGGGGAAATTATGGTGAATAGTGGGATATAATTTCCCTTCTCATCTCCAATTCGTATTTCTCATTTCGATTGACGGTTAATTGTGCTTTGAATTAACGATTAATTCGAATGTAATTAACACGTAATACAATTGTATTAGTCGTCAACATAATTAATAATTTCAATTAACGATTAATACAATTTCTTGGGTACAATTTTTGGAGATTTCAATAACCGCCCATATTCATATCGTGAACAGTGGGGAGAATTTAAATGGCCTCTTTCTAAAGGAGATCAAATCAAATACTTTCTTTGGAGAAGCCAGAAAATATGGGAAATTTTACTTAGTTCCCAATTTCATCACCACATCCTCTATATTCTAATTAACACACTAAACTCAACTAACATGACAATTAACAATTAATTCACATTAATTAAAAATCATTAATTGAAGTGAATTTTAATTATATACTAGATTGTGTTTTTCATTGTAATATAAATTGCACATTTGTTTAACAATATTGATAATATTATTTATGATTATTCATATATTTTGCAATTATTTTACAATATGATAAAAAAAAATCTCATTTTTTAATCAAATAAAAACATTTATATTAGTCTCATTATATAATAATATATGAGATATATCATAATTTTACGAAAAACATAAGAAAAAATATTATATCATTGTTCATATTGTTTCATACAATATCAAATATAAAAATAATAGATCATACGACATATGTAGAAACAAATCATTAATTATATAATACTAATAATTTTCTATTGATTCAAAATGCAACGAAAATTATAAATAATATCAAACTTAATGAGTAATGATACATGCCATGAATATATGACCACGAATTGACCACAACTGCCACGTGGCAGCTGCCGATTGGCTGCAGCTTTTACACAACTTTAATGCAGCCAATCGACAACTGCCACGTGGCAGTTGTGGTCAATTCGTGGTCATATATTCATGGCCTGTATCATTACTCAACTTAATAGTGAAAGTAATTTAATAAATGATATCAAAATTTAATTTAGAATAAACATAATTACATATTTTTTAATTTCATATGATTTTTTTTTTTATAATATTTGACAATAATGATAGATGATTATAAGTTTAGAAAGTTATTTAGATAGATAAACTATTTTTTTATTTTTAATATTAAATTTGTTTGGTTAAAAACACAAATATAATCTACTTATTATTAGATGAGATTTTTATAGTTATAATTTTTTTAAAATAACTAATAATAATTAAAATTCGATTATGTAAATAAAACTTAAAATTCTATTATGTAAATACGTATTTTTTAAAAATTGTATTTTCTTAAATAAAACGGTATGAGTAAAATGTGCTAATATGAATGTCAAAATAAAGAGAAAATTAAAACGAATATATTTGATGCATTTTTAAAATTAAATTTCTAAAAAAGATACTAGTATATGGTGTATGTTTTATAATATTATATATTAAATTATTAACATTTCATATATAAATTTGTCATCTTCAATTGCATTCACATTTGATCATATAATCTTATGTGAAATGATAAACATTTGAAGAGACTTAATCTAATGTAAACCTAACTACTACTAATAATTCATGTCACTAATATATGATGATGTGACATTCTAAAAATACTTAAAACATGATGTAAAATAATGACACACAATGACTACAAAAAATATGATTTTCAAAAAATCTAACAAAAAATTAATGGTTGATATCAAGCCACATCATTACACATAACGGTTGAAATTAATACTTACAAATGATTACACATTAGCATAAAAAATACCTGTCTTAATCTTAAATGATTAAATATAATATTAATGTATAGGATGAAGCGACATCACAAAATCTAATGATCAATAATCATGAATAACCATGATGACGTAATTTCATGAGATGGCTCAAAGATATATGCGAAATAAGAGGATGAATAAATTATTTAATAATTAATTATGAGACATGTATTAATTCTCATGTTAACTAAATTTAGTTTGATAATTAGGATATATACGATGCTGCAATGGTGAAATCCGAGGCAGGATAAATATTATCAGTAAAATGTGACGAAGTAACTAAAAGAAGAAGGATGACTAAAGATTTCTAATTGGAAAATAAAATAATTCCCAAGATGACCCGTCGCCGTAGATAATGTTGCACATATACAAATATTCGATACGGGGTTGTGTGCGTGGTATATTGTGCAGGTTGTGTATCATTCCTGTATACGGGGGAGGGGCTACCGTGATATATTTCGAAAATGTTTTGGGAGGGTGTGAGGGCGGTAATGCATAAATTTTTAATTTTATCATAAAATACAATAACATAATCATGTATATATACTATCGCTAAAAAATTTGAGGGGTGAGAGGAGGGGCGGGGATTGTGCTGCCTCTCCTAGTCCATTAATAGATCCACCACTGGACACAAAACGCAATAATCCACACATTATTTGTAAATTACCGGTACACCACAAATTATATGATCACTTTGTTTGTCTTGTCGAATTAAGAACAATCCATCTTCTAATAAAGTATACACCATCGAGAAAATGACGTGGACTCCACGAGAGGAACGAGATAACATAATTTTGGACCAAACATCAAAACGTTCTTTGTTCTAACCAATGTTGCAAATAACGTTTAACGGAACGGAACGGTCCGGCACTGTTAAAGTGAATTATCGATTAACGGTGATATAACGGTAATATAACGTTAATTTAACGGTCACTCTAATCCGTAATAATATATCATATATCATATTAATATTTTTGATATTATGATCTCTTCTCTCTATGCAAACAATCCATCTAAAAAATTAATTTTGTCAAGAATTGTTTTTTATCAGATGTGTGATCCCTCTGTGTCTCTGTAATGACTTTGTTAATTGTTAAAAGTCTCATTAGTACCGCATGGGCAATTATTTAATGTGATTTCTCAAATTGAAATATATGGAAACTATTATTAAAAGCAAAACAAATATTCAAAATATTTAACCAATATTAAGATTAAAAAAAATGGACACAGCAGAGAAAGGTTGGATTTGGAGGAAGTATAATTGGATAGGCTCAAATAATTTGTTTAATAATTTTTGGCCCAAACCAATTTTTTTTCGGCCCACACAAAACACATGCAAATAACGGTCCGAATAACACCGTTAAGCATCGTTAAGGAAAAAAAAACGGTCAAACACGGTCAAATAACGGTTGACCGTTATTTCGTACCGTTAAGCAAAAAACGTAACGTTAACCCACCGTTAACCGTTTTTTGTACCGTTAAACACCGTTAAGGACCGTTTTTTGCAACACTGGTTCTAACACAAAATATTATCTAAAATGATTCTCAAATGGTTAATTTTTTCTAATTAATAACTAGGAAAATACTAGCGGTATGCGGCGAGAATGGTAATTATATTTTTCATTTTTTATTACGAATGACAATTTTTATGGTCATTATAACAATATATACCAATGGTTCCTTAGCCTAGTGATAAATCGTTTAACACAAAATACCAAAGTTCAAGGGTTCAAGTCTTATTGGTGTCACAAATAAAAAATGAAACAAAAAATATTCATGATTCAAAAATTAGGTTTCACTTAAAAAAAATATATTATAGTAAAATAAAATGATTGCATGTTATATTAATCTTATCATGTTATATAACTAATTTAATTATAATAAAAAATATATTTTATAATTATATTATGTTCAGAAAACAGTTCATTTTAATCAAATTTTAATACATATATTTAAACAAATAATAATATCTGTAACATAAGATAATTTTACGAAAACAACCACCAAAATAATATCATTGTTGCCACTTTCTCGGTCTTTCTTTCTTTTATTTATTTATTTATTTATTCAAGTACTTCATGTTTTTAGTTTAAGTAATTATTTATAAGTACTTTGTTAATTATTACATAAGTTTAATTAATTATCTCTAAAAGTGACATGATTAAAACGTGATCATATAACTACATAATTAAGTAGCTACATAAGTTTGATTATGTTTATAAATTACGCATATAGACCTATTCACCCCCTCTAGGTCATCTTGGGATGACAACATGGCTTAAGGAGAAGTCTTCATAGTTATTGTAAAATAATGATACATAAATGACTACATAAAATATGATATTAAAAAAATGAAGCAAAAAATGAATGGATGAGATCAAACCACATCATTACATTTAAGGGTTTAAATATCTTGAATTATCAAATATAAAACTAATGTATATGATGAAGTCACGTCACAAAATATAATGGTTATAATCGTGATGAAGTGACTTGATGAGACAGCCTAAAGATATATACAAAATAATGGAGTGGGTTAATGTTTGTTTTCTCGTATTCATCATTTCATTTTCTTTTTGCCTTTATAATTTTCTCTACAACACTTTGTATGAATTCTTTTTTTTACGTGATTTCTCAATAGTTATTTCCTATGTTACCTGGTCGTGGATAGTTTTAAATAGTACGAAGATACGAGTGTCCGATATGGATAAAGGTACAATAAATGTCGGATACACATCAAATACGTATCGGATACGTCATGTGAAATATCCGATTATTTTAATATTTATTTTTGACGGATATGACTCATGATACATCGGGCGATGGGATACTTCTAAGATACGGCTGCGATATTTCATTTTAAATACTTGGGCCTATTTCAATAGGAGAGCGACATGTGGTAGTTAACTTTTTTTGATCGAATTGTGTGTTCTCTAACACACTCCAAAACGCACGACGTCTCTCTTCTAGGTTTTGTACGTTGTTTGGATATATGATATATCTTTATAAGTTATACTTTTTTTGATGTATTAGATACCTTTTAGATGTATGATATATTTTTAGATATATCATATACATTTTATATGAGTGATATACCTTTTTTTTAAATAGAAATACATTTTATATCTTTTTATATGGATAATATACCTTTATGTATGTATGATACATCTTTTGTGATAAAGTTTATTAAACGTCTGAACAAAATTAATATTTTTTGTATAACAATTTATATATTTTTTGGCATTCATTTGGAGTGCATATATGCGATCGTTTGTATTGATGACGTCCATATAAAGTGCACATTCATGGAGTGTATTAGCAATGTTCCAGAAATCGCTTGGCGCTCGCTAGTCGGCAGACGACCATCAAGCGCCAAGGATGATTAATCGGGATTAATCGGGAATCTCGGCGGATCTCGGCGGATTTTTATTTTTTATATTTACTATTTAAATTAATTAAACAAAGTTACAAATTACAGATTTTTTAATAAGTTTTGAATAATTTAAGTAACAAAATACACTACGCCACTAAACTAACATAAACTCAAATAATAATTTAAATAACATAGCTGATATCCGAATAACGTAATAAAATTTCAATTAACATAACATTATCATGAAAAGAAAGAAAGGAGAAAAAAATGAGCAAGAATATTTTTGTTTCATGCCTGTCCCCCGTTGCGAGAAACGAGACAGGAAAATAGAGAAAAAAACGAGAAAAAAGAAATGAAATGCTATATATATATGATTTTTTGTACAAATAGTATCCCACAACCTCTCACAATATATGATTTTTTGTGGTTCACATTCAACTAACTAGGCTATGGACCCGTTGGCAATCAAAAAAAAAAAAAAAAAAACTTCTAAAAATCGGCCGGGCGATGGCTTGGCGGTCTTGGCGGACCCTTGACGGCCGCTTGGCGGAATCCGCCAAGCACAAAACGCCAAGGAGTTATCTCGACGGCGGAGCATCGAGGCCGCCAAGACCGATTTCTGGAACACTGTGTATTAGTCATTCCCTAAAATTATATATGATAATTCTAGGGTTTTTCTAAATTAGTTCCAGGATAATTCAAGATTAAGTCCAGGATATTTTTAGAATAGGTCCATGATATTTGTATTGTTTGGTTGATTTTACTTATTATCGTAATATTTAATTTAAAAATATTATTAATTTATTATTGATTATTTAATATATTTATATTATATTTTTTATATAATATAAATATATTAAAATAATAACTATATAATCATATTTGTATCTTAGATATTTTGAAACATACCGTGTTGTCGTATCTGTATAATATCGAATACGATATTTGTATCCATATCGCTATTCCTACGAAATAAGTTATTCACCAATCATGCTTTGAAAAAAATAAGAGCAAGAGATGAATTTTATTCAGCTTAATACCACTACTACAATCCGATTAGGATAAGAGCAAGAGTGTATATACACGTAGGATAGAGAATATTGACAAGGACCTTTGGCTGCATAGCTTGCTTTGGCGGCACAACAAGCTTTTGAGGGCAATGATTATCGAATCATACTTAGTTTACTATTAATTTCGATTTGGAGTTAGCACATGCTTATCGTCGAAAAGGATGTTTAATTACAAACGAGGATAACCAAATTTTGGAAGTAATGATTGTCCATGCAGGTATTCAATCAGTTGCGGATCTTACCTCAAATCCAAATCAACGGAGAACGATAAGTTAGAAAGAGCTTGTAAAAAAATTTCAAAAAAATTTAGGAAGGCAGTAATATATAATTTTCCAATTCTATCGTAAAATATACAAGTTAGACTGTCAGTCTACTTCCTTAATAAATCCGTCAATATATTCCATGTGCTACATAATTAATTGAGAAAGATAAACTTATCTTCTAGTACAATTTACCAAAATTCAAAATAGACTGCATGATTGCAAATTTGCAATTTGGACAGGAAATAAGACGTTCAAGTTGGGTCATTGTTATTGGTCCTCATGTGTTAAATATTTGTCTTTTATGGCACTTGGATTCAAACACGAAATCATTTCTGGTGATAAGTCTCAGCTCTCAAGTCAATAATGTAAAAACTAATTAAAGTTGGTTGCCACAATGCCACTTAATCTATTTTCCAAATTAGAGATTATTTAAAAAAAAAAAACTACCATTATCACTTAAATTCCTTTAAAAAAAGACTAGCTTATGTTTTGAGATGAAAACTAAAAAACAATTTGGCCATTTGAGGATTTATTCCTACAGTCACAGATATTACACATCACTTGTTTGTATCATATTCATATGCAAAATTCCTTTTGATGTACGATTGTTTGGAATGCAAAAAATTGGAAGTAACTACCTACTTTGGTTTTGTTTGGATGCAAATTATTCTTTTAGGGTATGATTGATAATTTTAAGAAATGGAAATTTCAAAATCATGAAACCTAGAAAATAAATAAATAGGAAATTATACAAATTTTTTTTTTTTTTTTAGTTCAGGATTAGTAATTTCAAGAAATGAAAATTTCAAAATCATAGAAACCTAGAAAAAGAAAAAGTATAGGGAATTGTATAAAATCTCGTTTGGTTGCTTGTTTGGAAAAATCAAGTAATGCAATAAATTATTTATTTTCTTGCTATTTTTAATTACAAAAATACAAACATGCACATATGATTTTATTTAGTATTATGTATGTTTTTGGTTTTGTTTTCTTTTTTCTTATATACATTGCATCTGGTAGTTTGAACATTGTTTTTTTTATTAATTAATGATTTTCCACAGATGATTTCACTAGCATACCTTAAAAAAGAGATGAAGAATGAAATGGTTTTAATTTTTCTCGCAATAAAAATGTAATATAATTAATCGGGACAAAAGCGGTTTCGTCCCCAAAACCACTTCGGGTGAGTATATTTCTTTAGTATCTTTCATTCTTAATAGTTAATTGTAACAAGATAACTTTATTAATAAAATATCTTTGATTTTCATTATCTTACAAAAAGACTTGTAAAAATTGAGTTCTCATCGCTGATTCAAAAATTTATATAAGAAGATACAATTGCAACGTGCTGTTGAAAAATATAATATGATCATCAAAATTCCTTCAACATAAACATTTAATATTTATCTTAATAAATGATATTATTTTTTGTTCAACAATTTTTTAATTAAAAAAACAGTTGTGATTATTGTTGAATGTAAGTGGACTTTTGTAAAAAAAGAAAAGAAGAGAGAATGTGAGTACCGAGCCCACAACTGAAATAACAAAATTCAACAATTGAGCCCAAGGCCCACAAACCATTTAAAACTATCCAGGCTTAGAAATCCCGACAAATAATTCGAGATTTTGAAATCCTGGATTCCAACTTATAGTCACAGACTCCGACCAAGTCTAAAACCCTAGCTAGCTTGCGGGAGAAACAGTAGAGAGAGAGAAAGAGAAGCAACAGAGAGAGAGAGAGAGAGAGAGAGAGAGAGAGAGAGAGAGAAATACCTTCTGAAGAAGAAATGGCAGTACCAGCTGGAAGAAACGGCACGAACGAAGAGGATTCCGACGATGAACAGGGAGTCTACCCGCACGCAGAAGGCGACGACGCCTGGGCTGATCTCGATCATGAGGTGCCGGCTCATCTCCGCCCTCTAGCCGACGCTGCTCAGACCGGCGATCTTGACGCCCTCCGCATCGCCCTCGGTAAATCCTTTACTCTGTAACACTCTCTTGGGTCTCTTCTTACTCTGATTTGCTTTGAATTTATCGATTAAAGAGTAATTCGTATGCCCAAACAGATAATTACGAAGGGACAATTGATGATCCAGTTGAAGATGGAGATACAGTTCTTCACTTAGCTTGTCTGTATGGCCATCTCGCTTGTGTTCAGGTTTTTGTATCGCATTTACTCGAATGCCTTATTATCAATTTTGGAATTAAAAAAAATAGAATTCAAATTTTGATTGCGGTTTTGTACAGTTCATATTGGGTAGAGGAGCAAGTTTAGAAATAAAAGATGAAGAAGGCGCAATTCCTTTACACGATGCTTCTGCTGGAGGTACTTTCTCTTTTAATTAAAAAAAAGAAAAAAAGAAAAAAATTCCATTTACTTTTCATCTCAAATTATTGTGTGATAAATTCAAATTAGGTTTTACCGAGATTGTGGAATGTATTCTCGAGTTTGCTTCTAATGACCAAGAATTAATCTCGAGAATGTTGAATGCTGTTGATGCCGAGGGAGATACTGTAAATTCCATTTTCTCTAATTAAAGATCAAATAAAGTAAATTTTCCTTGGAGGTCCTTATAAATTATCGTTAATCTCGAAATGTAGCCTCTTCATCACGCCGCTAGAGGAGAACATATGGACGCGGTTAAAGTTTTGCTTCAAATTGGGGCCTCACCAAAAAAAGCCAATGCTTATGGCCAGGTCGGTAAAATATAATTTACAAAACTAAAATTTAGGAACAATTTTCGAAATTTATTGTATTTAAATTGTTTTAATTTGTGAATTAGACACCTGCTGAGCTGGCGGATGCGCAGACAGAAGTACGAGCTTTTTTAACTGCTGCGGAAACTTCTAATGACACCGAGTGATATAATGATATCTATTTGTTCGAATCATTAAATAAGTCTTTTTTTGGGTTCTTTTTTATTGGATGAATGAAACAATACGAGTACACTTTCCATGTTTGGATTTTATTTAAGAATTAGGTTTAGAGAAAATTATGTGTTTTTTATTTGTATTGTGGTTGTCTTTTGTTATATGGTTTGCATTATTTTTATGAGTACTCACTTGTTTGGATTAAAGATATCATACTTTCGAGGTATAATGTCAATAGTGTCCCTATTAATCATCAAGTTTCATTTTATTACTAAAGATGTGGAGACATTGTGTATGAGTATATATTTTTTTATAATTCGGAGGCATAAATTTTGTGTATTTCATTCATTTGTTGTTTTGATCATTCAATACGCATGAATTTATTCTTTGAAAAGTGCGTACATAAGTTCGCTACCCCTCAAACAGGAATAAGAAAAATATACAAACAAATAAAGCAAGCAAAATCATATATTAGTAGAAATTATGAATAACGAACTAGTTCGGTATGAATATTGATGTCACAATATATTCATTCTTGTGAGATATTGGAGAAAATCGGCCAAGTTGTTTATGCTCAGAAACAAATAGAAGAGCGGTTTGTTATATTACCAGCCTTTACTCGATATAGTCAAATTCGCTTTATTTCGATAAATAAACAAATGACGATTTTGTTTTTACAGATTTTGTTTCAGAGTAAATTCGCTTTGTTTTCCAACAAATCCTAAATTTGCGTCTTGCCCAAACAAGTCGGAATTTACATTCCATTTCCGAACTATTGTTTTTATCTAACGATATGGTTTCATTATTGGAGCTGATAATTTGAGAATTATTTTGGGCGTTGAAAGCAAAGAAAGAATATTTTTAGTTAATACCTATCATACCCCAGATTTTTAACGAGGGCTAGTTTTTTAATTACTTTTCTTTTAATATTACTTAGAAAATAGTTTGTTTCAATGTTATTAAAATTGGACCGGATATCGATCCGGTTAAGTCTCGAATCATCGGTTCACTGGTATAACCGTTGGATCAACCGTTTC